>CABHPP010109487.1:3023-29232 GCA_902168425.1 Peromyscus attwateri
GGGAAGGAGCAGTGGAGACCCTGGGAAGGAGCAGTGGAGACACTGGGGAAAGAGCACCAGCTCATCACAGGGACCCCAGGAAAATAGACACAATAGACAGCCTGCTGTCTCACACCCTTAGTTAAAGTTGGGTGGTTTCTGACCACACAGTACTTTCAAAGTAAACCTTTGATTCTCATATCTCTGAGCTATTTACTAATGCAAGTAAAAGGCAATGTAGGGTTTAAGCTAAATGGAATGTCTTACTCTTTAAGCTTCCCTGTGAATTAAAACAGGGCTGTTCTTGACAGTACAGTGGTGGGACTTGAAAATTCTTCTTATGTTCCTACAGAGTACAGTACGATCCACAGCCCTTCAACACCCATTAAAGATTCTGATTCTGATCGACTGCGTCGAGGTTCAGATGGGAAGTCACGTGGCCGAGGCAGAAGAAATAATAACCCCTCACCTCCCCCGGATTCTGATCTTGAGGTATGTCACTGCCCATACTCTAATAAAAAAACAGGTGCCACATAGCTCATTAACAGGTCAATAGAATTGTCCTGTGACATCAGCCAATACCCCAACACTTTTTCATTGCTTGTTGTTCATATTAGCAAAATAAAACAATTTTTATCTCTCATTCCTATTACCTGCCTATCATACATAGTTTTCATAGTTGATGTAATTTGCTAGTGGATATTTATGCTGCTGTTTGGCAGTACAGGGGGTGGAGTACAAGACCTCAAACAACCTGCATATGGGCTGCACCATTGGGTGTCTTCCTGCTTTCTGTAATTGTTTACTTCAGTGTTTTCTTTCACAGTGTCTACACAGTACAGCATCTATTTCTTTCTTCCTCAAGAAATATAGTGGCCAGATGTGGTGACACATACCCATAGTCCCAGCACGGGGGGTGGGGATGGGGATAGAGGTAGAAGGATCAAAAGTTGAAAGTCATTCTTGGCTCATGGTGAGTCTGAGGCCATCCAAGGCTCTGTGGCACTCTGTCTCACACAGAACAGAACACAAATCTGAACAAGCTTTGCAGTTCTGCATGAAAAAAAATTGTACCATACTACTGTGTATAACTGGCATTTCAAAGAAATAAGTGCCATCCCTCAAGAGCTTAGTAAGTTCCACTTTGAAACTAAAGACACATCTCTGTACATCGAGAAAGGGAGATCTGGAATGTTCTAACCCGAAATGGTAATCAGCTACTGAGACATGTTTTGGTGCAGTTCAAAAGCAAAAGCATTCAGCAAGAACTGTCAGGGTGGCAGATTTCAGTGCCTTGAAGCATTACAATTAAGTTCCTGCTTTTTGCCAAAGTAAAATATGATGGTGGAAAACTTGATGATTTTGGCTGGAAAGATGAAGCTTTCCCAGCAGCGTCTATGTACATGAATATGTGCTGGTGTGAGGAGGAATGGGGAGAGAAGCAAGCTAGGGAGACTGCAGTATCTCGAAGAACTGTTTGAATGAACTCCAAATCCAGATCAAAATACTCCCCGAGTGTCTAAGTGTATGTGTGATGTGGCCGCTTAATTTTGAAAACTGAAAACACCTGATGAAAAATATATAGCCGCCCCCTGGTATCCACAGGGGACAAGCTTGGGGACCCTCCTGTTGATACCCAAGTCCACAGGTGCTCTAGTCCTCCATGTGCATCACGCTGTTCACACATGCCCTGTGCAGTCCCCTGTTGGTTGTTGCACATCTTGGGAGCTGAAGCCGAGGCCTGATGCATGCTAGGCAAGCTCTCTACCACTAAGCAGTAGCTCACATCTCCCCATAGTTTAAACTATGGCGAGACTACTTACAATACCAATAAAGTGTGAATTATATATAGATGGCCTTTTCCTGGACCGTTTATAGAATAGTAAGTATACACGTGTTCAGTTGAGATACAGTTTGTTTTTCTAAGTAGCTTCATTGCTGGACTCAGAACTCAAAAATGCTGAGAGCCAACTGTATAACCCGTCCTTCCAGGTAACTGCCTAACCTGTAACATAAGGTGAATGGACTAGGTGAAGCTTCAACTTCTGCATGAAATGTTTAATATTTAACTTGATTAGAGTAAATCATAAAAGTTGTTTTTAATTCTTCTCATCTTCTGAGGTAAGGTCTCTTTTGAATGACTTTCAATTTCGGAACCTTCTCTCTCTCAAAACTTATAAACGGACTAGTTTCAACCCACTGGTCATCTCCTGGGAACTGAAATTGAGATATTACTACAGGACAGGAAAAACATACATTCTTTTTTTTCTATATTTATATTGACTTTGTGAATACACTTGTCCTCCTGTGCCTCATCGGGGACTAGACCTGAAGAGCTGGGTGATGCCCTTAGGAAGAGTTGCATTTGAAAAAGCATAAGTTCAGATTTTTCCTTTGTATGTCATTTCAAAACTACCATACCATGTCAAAATTAGCTGACAGCAGTGTTCCCAACCAGAGCAAAGGTGCATTGACTTTGTCCTTCCCTTGTAGAGAGTGTTCATCTGGGACTTGGACGAGACAATCATAGTTTTCCATTCCTTGCTCACGGGGTCCTATGCCAACAGATACGGGAGGGTGAGTACACAAAACGCCAGCTTTGAATTACTGTAGAGCAAATGTGCCAGAATTTACTTATTTACTTTTGTCAAATGAATGGCATTTAACTTTAAACAGTACATTTAAGATGTAAAAAAGAGCATGATTTATTAGTGTGGCCAAATACACATGTAAGACAAACACACGTAAGTGGGGAAACACAGGTTATTTTTAAGTCTTACCAATGAGACAGATTTCATTCAGTTCATGCTTATTTCAGATTCCAGTGAGAAAAGTGATGGGATGATACTTAAAATATGTAAAAGATAAGACCTTTTGGTTGTGCTTTTTCTACTGGCCCTTTATTCTTAAAACATTGAGTGGGGCAAATATCACTTGCTGTTGTCTGCAGTGATTAGCAGCGTTGGTATTTTGCTTTTAAAACATCTACTAAGGATACTTTGATGTGACCCTTTGCTGTTGGGACTGAATTAATGCAAATGGTATGTAATAGTAAGCTTCTGAATAACAGAAGTATTAATACACACATATTAGAGTTATTTAATGTATATGGTATGGTATTTATTTTGATGAGTTGGTAAAGAATAATATCACATATTACCTCCTACTAGTATACTGGTTCTTGAGTTTTCTAAAACCTTAGAAATTGTTTGCAGTGTGTTGCTTGTTGGTTTTAAAAGACTTTACCCACGTAAAACCTTGTTATTTGAACTGGTCATAAGTATTTTCTGAAATTACTCTGCATATATTTCTTATTTTTTTAATGGCTAAAGAAATAATGAGTCTTAGATCCTTGAAGCTAAGATTAGTTTGTATGCCCCAAAAATAATTATATCAATGCAACAAGAGATTTATCAACATGAAAACTGATGCCGTAAAAGGTAATAAGCTTACATTATAAATATAACCATGTATTCATTTTTCAACAGATACTTATTTCAATAAACATGCATTTAATCCCCAATGTTGACTTAAGTCTGGAGGTGAAAGTGGGGTATTGTCTCCTAAGCTCCACAGTCCAGGTTTCCTAGTTATTAACAATAGCTCTAATCACAAAAATCTTGGAGTGCTTGTGCATACACATGTGCACATACATTCTTATAAGCTCCTGACTATCCCCTCATTTGAGTTTGTATTCAGTGATATATGTGAAGCACCAGATAACCTGTCTACTGTTAAATAAGTTCTCTGTGAGCAGACAATGACAATTATGTCAAAAACTCATCAGTCCAAAAATTTTGAAAAGCCTCTACTAGGCAGTGAATACACCGGAAGGATCCAGTAAATTCCAGCAGGGTTATTGTTGGTGGTGTTTGTTTTTGTATTAGTATTATGATTATATCAAGCTCTATTAAAATTAAAATGACTACATAAAAACTAATTGTAATCTACAAGTAGTTAGTAGAGCCTTAACAATCATCTGAACTAAGCCACAGGATGTCCCTGCACTTCACTCATAAATAAGAAAGCTGGGGGTTTCTGAACTCACGGAACTGTTGAGAAGAACAGCTGTTCACACAGGCAGTGTTTACAACCCGCACAGAAAAGCACAAGCCTTTAGAAGCTCCCACTAAGGGCTACACTGATGCCCAGGGAAAATGGCCACTGTTCTCAGAGCCACCGACAGGGCCAACTTAGAATAAAGTGGTGTCACCACACACCCTAGTGAGCTCCTGGTGGCCTGTGACATAAATTGTTGATTTGCATGTGGAGTTCCCACCAAACTTGGGACCATTGGCTTAAACTTTTTTTCTTTCAGATTCTCAGCAATCTAGAGGCAAAATGTTCTCTCAGTAATGCCCTACTCATTAAAAGGTGTTTAAAAGTATCAGCCATTTGTATTTTGAGACTTCATCAAGTAGGATTCCATGTGTTTTCTTATTTACTGTTACTGTAGTAGGGCACATGATCTGTTGGGTGTTATTGACTTTCTCTCATATAACTTTCTAAAGTCAAATGTATACAGTTTGTAGACTAGGGCTCTCTGATGGGTTCCTCTGTCACTCTTGTCTTCATTGACACATTGATGGGGTTTATGGAGAACTTCAGGAAGTCCATTTTGTTTTTTCAACTTTTTGCTTTTATTTGTATGTACATACGTGTACATGTGTACACACATGAATGTGAAGGTCATAGGACAACTTGTGTGAGTCAGTTTTCTCCATCCACCATGTGGAGGATCCAAGGATAGAACTCAGGTCTCTAGGCTGGGTTCCAAATGCCTTTGACTATAAATGCCTTTTACTTGTGGAGTAATCTCATAGACACCAGCAGCCTGTTGGAGGAGAATCTTCCTGCAAGATGCAATTAACTTTGCATCTGAAGCCAGAATGGCCTCAGGTCACTGTGACCATCAGAAAAAGTTGTTTTAAGCAACAGAAACACCAAGTGCAGGAGCATGGAAGGATTTGCTGTTTGAGGGATAAGAGGGCTTGAGTGACAGTGTAGTGATGAAGATGGAGCCTTTCTGCAGCAGATGTGGTCCAGGATGCCAGCTGAGTTCACAGGGCCTCCCAGCCATCTTCATGAAAGCCGATTTCACTGGAGGAAGCAAGGGAAGTCATGGGAGATCTCAAGGGAGAAGGTGATTTACAGCTTTACATCACTTTACACGTGCATGGAGAGTTAAAGGCAGGGAGCAAAGATAACTGGGTTTACTATTAGTGGAGAGAGAAAATGGTTGGATTGTGGATTGTGTTGTGAATAGGATGTAGAAGTGACTTGGTTTGGGGCAGTATATAACAGGGAAGAGAGAAAACTGATTCCTGGGTGGTGTCCTGAGCAACTGAGAGAATAGTCATGTTATTTTTGAAATAAGGATGAGCTGATTGTTAATAAAGTCTTGGGATTTGGGTGTTAGGGCAATCTTAGTTTTAACACACTTACTTGGACAAGCAAGAAGGCAGCTGGCAGAGAAAGTCAGTGTCCTGAGAGAACTGGGCAGAGCTGGGGACCAGCTTTAACGTGAACATTGTGATGCTTAGGACCAGAAGCACCTCAGACCCTTGTCCGACTTCCTCCCAGACATTTGTTGAGCATCTGCTCTGTGCTGGATGCTATGACCAACCTGCTGTCCATACTTAATATTATCCTCATTAAGGGACATTAGAATTGGGTAGAAGTTGTTCTTGAATCAGATAATCAATCCTTGGAAAAATATGAGGTTTGTTCAGAATTCTTCTCAACAATGACAATAACCAAGCTGACTGGAATGGCTTGCATCCCTTTTGTTCTTTAGAGTCTGAAGGTAGCTTAGTGGCAATCTGCCTCTTTTTGGAGTGCAGATTTACTTATGTTCTTGACCATTGTCAGGGAAGTATGTGGCTCCGCCTTCCTCTACATGCATAGAAAGAAATGAATGCCTGACAATGTGGTAGCTGTTCTGTCTCTATGGCAACCAGATACTTGAGAAGTAGCTTAGTCACAGTAGCTTAGGCAACTCAATGAGTGGGCCATTCAGTAAGGGGATATGGGATCTGGTAGATATAATGCAAAATTAGGGCATGTTATAGCAATATATAACCCCCTCCCAAGGTTTGAGAATATCCCACCTTCTGTGTAATCCTAGCTGTGGGAAGAAGGCATGCTGGGTATTAGACGGAAGTGTTGTTTTGTATCAAAGTGGGTGGGGACAAAAGGAGGGTGCTCTGTACAGCTAGCGAAGACAGAGGAAAGAAAGACCATATTAACAGGAATGTAGAAATGTCTGGGGGTGTTACTGTCATTAAGGTGTTTCTAGTAATCTGTATTCTAGCTGCTTTTGTTTAATGCGTTTTGAAAAACTGTTTCCGAACTACATCCAAATTCCTGGATTTCACTAAAGAAAAATTAGTTTTTCCCCCATAGAATGTTCTTAAAACAGATAATATAATCCAACTTTCAATAATGAATTATAAACCCCAAACTTAACAGTATTCAACTCACTATTGTGTAGATGACTCAAGCAGGGTCCTTGCTCATGAGAAATTTCTGGGAGTATCTTTATCCAAGTGCCTTGATCCCTTCAACACTTCCTTTTTATTGTTACTTAGTACCCCTTTCTCCTGAAATTTTGGCTAGTGTGGATATTAAGAGTGTTACAACTCATTCATCATTTTATGAAAAAAAATCAAAGCATAAACACTTAAAACAGGAGAAAATGGCAGAAAGCTTGGCAGGTTGAATTGTGGGCCCTGTTTAAGCTTCTTAACTCTCTTAATACTCATTGAGTTCAACAATGGTGCCATGAAGCTCTCTTCCCAGGCGATTAGGCTGTTTTATTTGTATTTCAAGTTTGTTTGTTTTATTAGCTTGGTTTTGTTGTTGTTGTTTTCAATAGAGTCTTATACAGCCCAGGTTGGCCTATGAATAGGTCCCTTGAACTCCTTGATCTTCTTTCTTCCACCTCCTAAGTGCTGGGATTACGGGCATGCATCCCTATTCCTGGCTTGTTACCAGGGTTAATTTATAGATTAGGGACTGACGTAATTTGAGATCGTGCATAGAAAGTATTTAAAACAGAATATTATATCTGGCTTAAATTGTTTGATAAATACATATATATTTGAATGGAGATGAGACTTTATTGTCAAAACCCAACTACAACAACAGCAGTAAACCCCTTAACTTAACTGTCAAAAAGCAACAAAACTCTTGAATCTTGGCAAGGTTTCCAGTGAGTGATATGGCGACAGGGTCTTCAATCTCATGAATTGATAGTATGTGGTATGTCTTATGGTGTGATGGAAACTGGAGATTTAAATTCAAATATATCTGTCTAAGTTCTAGGCTCTTGACCGTGGGCAGATTATTTACTACAATTGAGAGTTAACTATTCATCCACAGAACAAACTACTTGGCTTGTAGAATTGCTCTAACACTTACATTAAAGCTTGAATTGAGTAACACTATGTCTTATTAATAGCAAAAACCAATAGAAAGTAAAGCATGCCACTTGCTGAACTTATAGCTGACCTTGGAGTATTTGTTGTAGAACATGCCCAGGTTCTGAGAGGCTCTCGGATGCCACTGTGACCTTACACTGTCTGAGCCTCTCTAGTGGGTGTGGTTACTTAGTGCATGGAGTGGGAGACATGAGAACAGTTCTTTTAGCCCATTTCATCTGGATATTCTGGTAGACCAATGATGAGAGTTGTTCCTTCTTCCTTTGTTTGAAGGGACAATGCTAAACTCCCCAAAGGGTCTGGTTAGTGACAAGAGTCATTTCTACTTTGGAGCTAGATTAGGGCCACAACCCTGTCGTAACTACTGCACTCTGCCCTGTCACTGCTGGGGACAGTGAGGAAGTAACCATGGCCATGTGCCAAGAAAGCCAGAGCTATTCTTTCAGAATTGGAATTTACGCCATTACCATGTCTCACAGTTTTTCAACATCTAGACCAGAGACTGACAGACCCTACTCTGTAGACCAAATGTGTTCCTCTGCCTGCTTTTAGCAGGATCCTTAAGCCAAGAGGCTTCTTTCATTTCTGTAAAGTATTATTTTTAAAACCAAAAACATAAAAATGTGTGCCAGAGATGATATTAGCCTAAAATACTGATTTTTCTGCCCCTAATTAGAAAGGTGGTCCCCACTTTATCTTCTGCTCTAAACTTTGGGCTGATTCTTCTTCCTCCTGTCTTTAGGCTATGGGAACCATGGCATCACTGTGGCTGACTGTGCAACCAAGCAATGTAAGCATTAGCTATCTGAATTTGGGGCCCTGAGGAAGCTCAAGCTAGCCAGTTCATTAGAGAAGATGCAATGTCATTTATCAAATAGGCTTACTATGTAATGGCACAACCACAATTCAATTTTTGTCTTTGACAAATGGTCTGATGTAGCCCAGGCTGGCCTCAGACTCACTGTGTAACAGTTGAAGATGCCTTTAAACCGCCTCCTCCTCCTGAGTTGTGGAATCAGAGGTTTGGGCAATGGTGGAGACCTAGCTCATGGCCTCCTGAATGCTTAGCAAGAATCTACCAGTGGTGCCACAGCCCGGCTCCATGATCTACTTCATAGTGAGCACACTGTTGAGTGTACATTCCAGGCTTTGTTTAAACGAAGTTTGGGGACGAAGTTCAGTGAGCAGAGATTTCTGGGATCCTTGTCATTGTCAGAGATCAGTCAAAGAGGGAGAAAAGCGGAGCTGCGTGAGCGAGACATTGGAGACAGGGCTGGGAGTAGCACACAGCTCCTTCCACAGTGACACCTCTCACTGTCCACAGGAAGACAGAGACCATGACTTTAGTGAACAGGGAGCAGGTCAACTCCGAAAGTCCTTTCTACATCCCCTGGGGGTTCTCATCACCCTAGCAGAGAGCACCAACCCTGTGTCTGGGGAGCTGGAAGGAGATGAACACCTCACAGGAAGATGTTCTGGTTTTATTCTTTATTTGTATGTCAATGTTAAGTTGGGTTAAAATGAGAAAATATTGTATGGCTCCAAATACAATCTCTGGATGCTGTTTACAGAATATAAAAACCTCAGCACAGACGAATGCAAAACATCATTTTCTTGAACATCAAAGACATGTCCAGCTGTCTCTTCCTTTGTTTCCACCCTTGTCCTGAAGCCACTCTCTTTCCCTTTATTTATCAGCAATTTCCTCTTAACTCAGAACTATAGGTAAAATTGTTGTAGACAAGGACACACGAACTGGCTGCCTTCATCAGTATATATAGCCTTGCTTTGATTGTTAGCCACTGTGAAATGGAAAGCAACTAATGAGCAGGAATCACCACAGCTTCCTGCCATCATTGGCCATCTCCCTTTCCCTGAGACTTTTCAAAAAAGAAAAAAAAAACACCTTGGCTCTCAGTCACTCTGCCCCCTTAATCATCCCATGTAAACTGTGAGAACAATCCTGGAGATCACTGGAGAGCAATTCGAAGCTTCCAGAAATGTACTGATGGGAACTTCATGTCTGAGATCTGTTATTTCTTTTTTGGGTCCAGTGGATGGGATGGATGGGCATGTATGTTTTATTGGAACAACAAAAATATATACAGAAAAAAGCATATCTATGAAGCATGGAGGGTCAGCCTTGGAGAAAATGAATAGCAGAAAATGTATCAACGTGGGAATAAAAATGGTGCACCTTCATCCAACTTCTGGAACTTACGCTACTTTCAAACTTTTCGATCCAGCTATTTTCTTCATCTTTCAATGAAGAAATTTGGTAGGGAAAAATTATTCACCGAGGGAAGTGCATCTGTTACCAGACAATACCAGGAATATAACATAGTCTTCACATTGGCCCAAAGATGAGCTGTGGGAAGAACTTAGTGCCAGGATCTTACAGGGTGAGCACGGGGACCCCACGGGCAATATTACACACTGTACTGACACGATAGAAATGTTCAACTGAGATTAACATGATAGCAAAGAAAATCATTGTGCGGTGCTTAAGGTAGGAAGGAATTAAGGTCTAAACAGTGGCTGTAACACTAGGAAGGAGAAAGAGATAGGAGGGTGGTCACAAATGAGATCTTGATAGGTCCTTTGATTGGATTTAGTGGTGAGTCTGCCCTTGGCATCTCTTGGGTCCAACCGTGGAGGCCAATTGGCGGGCTTCCCGCTAGCGTTCTTCTTTTCCTGCCTCTTTATGCCACATCTTGGCACTTGTCCCGCGTTTGGGACTCAGTGGGTTTTCTCCACAGTTGAAATCAATCTTTGCCAAGGCGAAGGTCTTTCTCCTAATTCTCCTGTAGGGTATTATTTCCACGATGTTGAAAGGGCATCTCTTAAGTAAGGAGAAAATGAACACAGGCTAGGGCCAGGTAAAGTGACCTGATTAGCACCATCGTGGGGTTAGATCTTCTGTGTTCAACTCAATCAGGCAATAGTTCAACCATGACTTGATTTTCATAAGTGTACAACATCTCATGGATTATTTCCTAACTGACAACAGAACTACATCCAACACTCCAAAGAGTATTTCACCCTAGCTGCTCAATGAGAGGGCTTTCCCACCCTGAACAAAGCCATCATTCCCTGGGTGCCTCTCAGGTACAAAGAGAGAGCTCAGTGGAGACTTGAGTCTTAGAAGTAGAATATCCTACTTGAATAACATTTTTATAATGTTTTGTAAGAGAAATAACATTTCACAACATTTTTCTCTCGTCTCAGATAAGTGAGCAATTTACAAAGCTTATCCTCAATCTCTGCCCTGTGAACAACTAGCATGGAGCCTTAAAAATAAAACACTTTGGTACTCAGAGTGCCCATTCCTGTTCTTCAGCCTCTTTTCCTTCCAGAACAAAAGCTTCTGAATAGGGCGAATTTTTAAATGACAGCCGGGCCCTGTTTGGGGATGTAATATAAGCATTTTAAATAAGGGATTGTTTAAGGGGCTTAAACCATTTTTTTTCTTTCATTTGATTGATATTCCCCAAAGATTTGTGCTTGATTTGAACATACTTAGCAAGATTTTCACATTGAGCAACAAATCCTCATAAACCTGCTTGCATTGTTTGCCTCATGCCTCACTGAGCCGGTCAGTAATTGCTGCCTACCCAGCTTTGCTGCCCACACAAAACCAGTGCAGATAGCGTTTAACGGCCTTAGACTCACCTTCACGAATTTAAGATATAAGTACCATATCCAGAGGGCCCACTTGTAGCTTCTGCAAGAGTTGAACTGCCTTATAGAAGCTCTTTTTAAACTAAGATAAATAGCAACTTAAAAAGTATGCTATACTTTATTTTGTGGTCCAAAGAAATACAGCAATTGCTAGGAACTGGGCACAGCCTTGAGCTGAGGGATTAGTAGGATAAACACATAGGAATGAGCTATACAATAGACATAATGTATTTAAAACATACTTGTACATTGAAAAAGTGAACAGGATAATAATGCGAAAAGCAAAACTTCAGTTTTTCAGTTTTGATTTTATTTAATTAACTTGTCATTTATTTGGTACGTTATTCTGGTTTTTAATTAAATATGGCTTGTAAGCCAGAGGTTCGTCAGAACTGGAACAATTTTTCAGGTTACCCAAGCCATGAAAACGCTTCATCAATGTTTTGGCACTATCTAAAGATAATAAATTTCTTATAATAAAGATCATAAAGATCTTTATAATAAAACTGAAACAACTTTTGGACTGCATAAATCTACTGTGATATTTGGCATTATTTATTAAATCAAACCTAAAAGTCTTGGAGTGTACCTTTTAAAATGCAGTTGCATAGAAAGTTGTGATCATTTGCCAGAGAAATGTCTAGATTAAAGCTTTGTAGACAATGGAGAAAAGATACTTTTCTTCCATACACAGAAACCTTCAGGATCCAATTTGTAAAAGCCAAAAAGAAAAACAGAGTTTCCTTCATGTTTCTGTCTTTTGTTGAGTCTCGAGGGGCAGCAAGCACTGAGCCTAGGGTTGATTTTTTTTTTCTTTTGAGAAAACGAATAATAACAATTTTCTGAAGCAGCCCCAATTCTGTAGGGGTTTGTGTTTACCACTGAAAATAGAGTGTCATGTCAAGTGAAGCTGGTGAGGAGCACTACATTCTTTTTGTCTTGGCTGTTTGTGACTGCTGTGTTCAGTGTGCAGCTTTCCCATCTCCAGCAGCAGAAAGGACATGCATGGGCTTTGCTGAGACATCCCTATTTTTTATAGGTTACTCACTGTGCCTGATGAGTGTGCTTCCACTGAGCTGGGCATGTCGGAAGCTCCAGCAGTGAGAACCCAAACTGATCAAAGCCTAGTGGAAAAGAGTTGGGAAGGGAGTGAGCCCTCGGGGGTGGGGGAGTGGGGGCGTGCTGTGATTGCTCAGCAGTGTCTTGGGACACGTGGTGTGAACTGTGTGATCTGCCAGGATGGTCCAGTTGGCTCTGGACCATCTCAGGGTCATGGAGATGAAGCTGCTCAATTTATAGGAAAATCATGTTTCCTTATGCAAGGCTATCAGTAAGACAAAGCACATGGCTGCTTTGCGATTTCTTTAGAAAGCACTGAAATCTGCTTCCTGATCATTTCACCAAGCTGTGCTCTGTATAGAGTGACCAAGCAACTCTGTGACATCATAGCTCAGCTCTACAGTCAGCACAACTGGAGAACTCCTGCTGCCCCTTCCCTCAGGGTGAAAGCTAATCTTAAGGCTGTGGCATTAAACAGTGTAACTTGCTGCTAATGGCAAGATAATTGGGGATGAGGACCTAACATCTTCAAACAGTGCTTATTGTCATGATAGTCAAGTTCAAGTAACATGTGCAAATACTAGAATTTCAGTAAATATGTAACGGCAGCCACATTCAATATAAATGGGCAGAAATGTGAGGATAGCAGCAGGGATTCGGACTTAGTCATCAGAATCAAGCAAGTCCTAAGTGTTCACAAACCTAATGTCCTTTCCGCCCCAGAGCTCCAGGAGAATTTAAAGTCCCATTACTGTGTGCTTGCTAGCCATTGCTAATATCCTGTTGGGACTACCTAAGCTTTAAGATTCTAATGACAGAATTTGTCTGACTAGAAATAGTGGGTAGACCCAATATTTAGCCCTGTGTCATAGAGTAGCTCGTTTATTTATGGTTAGTAATCATTAAAATATCCATGAGGTAAATCAGAAAATCGGACTGCATGTAGGTGGCTCACTCCAGGGCATAGACGAAACCTTCAGGGCTGTAGCCACTCTGGTACCCAGAATGCACACCTCCCCATACCTCCATTTCAAACTAACTAGTCTGAGAGACTAATGTCCTGTGCAGTTACAGGCACACAGCTACAATGTTTGCCCCCAAGGAGCTTCTTATAGAGGTTGCTGAGGGCTGAATAAAGCTTCAACAGTCTGTCAGTGGTATGAGATGGAACTAGTGTCATCCTGCGTAACTAATGGTGAAGCTGCACAGTATCCCCGGGGCTAACAATGGCGAAGAGGTGTCCTGCGTCCCTATGTTAGCCATGAAAGGTACTTCCTAGAAGCTGCAAATGTTTGCATAGTGAGAAATCCCTTGTAACGGAGGTCAAATGATGACTCTGGTATTGTGGGTGTTGGGGAGGCACTCAGGATCTTTGGGAGCCTCGCATAAAAAGAACTAAATGCCAGAGGCCCTGGTGAGGCCTTCTCATGTTACTGCAGTTCCTTAATGATGCCAAGATGTATCCTCTGCAGCTGGTCGCCATTGCATCAGACATAGGTATTCCTCTGTTTCCAGGGAAGAACTCTATGTGGTAAAACAAGCCAAGTGATCACAGGCAGAGCAGACCTAGCTCCTGTGTTGTGCTAAGCCGCTCTCTTCTGGGTACAGATTACCCAAGTACTAGCATGCTAATTTTCATGAGGGTTTTGTAAATCTTTGTAAAGTGGGTTAGGTGATTTAATATTTTCAAAAGTCTTTTCAAGCCAACATGTCACCACCAAAGAGAAATCAATATCGTCCCTCATTCTGCCTGTTGTAGTTCTTAGAATTGAAGGCATTTTTCTAGACATCACGGGTATTAACCTGTTACCAGGTATATGAATTCTATATGTCTTTTCCTCATTTCATGGATTGCCTTTTCCATTAAATTCATTGTGCCCTTGGAGGCATCTAATTAATTTTAAGGATGCCAAATCTGTGTGTTTCCTTGTGTTGCCTGTTTGGCATCACATCAAGAAATCATTGCTGTATCCAACAACGGGAAGGTTTCCTTCTAAATGACTAAGAATTTAGCTCTCACATAGTCTTTGGTTTATTTTGAGTTAATGTCTGTGTGTGTGTTAAGGTAAAGACCCAACTTCATTCTATTGCATGTAGCTATCCATTTGTAAAAAAAAAAAGAAAGAAAAAAGAAAAAAAAAAGACTATTGAATGGATTTAACACCCCTGCCACAAATAATTTAACTATTTATGCAAGGATTTATTTCTATTTTTTCCTATTCTACTGGTGTTAAATTTCTATTTATTTTGAAAACACATTGCTTCATTTACTGTGGCTTTATAGTAAATATTAAAATTTAAAAGTGTAAGAACTCTAACTTTGTTGTTATTTTCAAGATTTTTTTGACTAAGTTCCCTTAAGGGTCCTTGTACATTTTAGGATGATTTGTTTTTTATTTCTACAAAAAGTAAAGATTGATAGGGAGGGTACTAAATTTACAAATCACTGTGTATTAACATCTTGATATTGTATCGTATATCTATGAACATGGGATATCTTTCTATGTATTTCTATCTGTTTTACTTAAAGTTTTTTATTTTAATAATAATTTTCAGTTTATACTCCACAAGTGTTAAGTCTTTTTTTCCCTTGGTTTCTTCATAGCTAATTCCTTACTTTTATAGTTGTTATTGTAAATGAAATTGTTTTCTTTTCTTTCTTCTTTTTTGGTTTTTCAAGACAGAGTTTCTCTGTGTAGTCCTGGCTGTACTGGAACTGACTCTGTAGACCAGGCTGGCCTCGAACTCACAGAGATCCACCTGGCTCTGCCTCCTGAGTGCTGGGAATAAAGGTGTGCACCACCACTGCCCAGCTGAAATTGTTTTCTTAATTTCTGTCCCAGATTGAAACACTACTGAATTTTGTGTTAGTTGTGAATCTTGAAACTTGTGCTGACTTTATTATTTCTACATTTTTCAGGCTATTTGGGCTATTCTATAATTTTATAACCAAGTCACTGCAAACAGGTCTTTTTACTTCTTCCTTTACAATCTTGGTGTCTTTCATTTGTCCTTGTCGAGTCGCTCTGCTCAGGGCTTCCAGTGCTGTGTTACATGGGTGGCCAAAGCAGCATCCTTGCCTTATTGTTGATCCTAGAATGTTTCTAGACATTACCTGTTGGATGGAAAACAGCTGTGGATATGAGGTCCGTTACCACTAAGTTCAGGTCATTCTCTTCTACCCTTAGTATGTAGAGTCTTGGTTCAACATTTTCATTCATTTATTTTTGCAGTTTATCCAGATTCTCTTGTTTTTCAACCTGTGTGTTCTCATTAAGTCCTTTTTGTAAAATTTTTCTTTTTAAAACCATGATTATTTCTATTGAAATAACCAGATTATCTGTCTTCTAAGTTTGGGTTTTCTTGACTCCATTTCTGTGGGATGTGTTCCTTCACCCTATGCATTTCTATAAACTGCTAGCTAGAATTAGGAGCTTAATCAGATTGGATTTATTTCCTTTTTCCTTTCCTCTCCCCCCTCCCTCCTTCCCTTGTTCCCTTCTCCCTCCCCCATTCCCTTCCTTTCTTCTTCCTTTAGGATTTCAATGCCATTTGCTTGGGTCTATCCCTCCAGTAAGAAATGCACATTTCTGGTTGCTGTGTTGAGGTCAGTTTTTGGCTTGGACAGTCTCTCCCAGCAGTCTATTATGGGATGTTCTTACTTAGCTTTTCTAATAACTCTTTTAATAACCCCTTTTAATAACTGGTCACCCTCATGGATTCATAGGTGCCACATTCCCTTATGTCTTTCCAATGAGAAGAGTACTAGCAATGTTTTCAAGGAGCGACTGTACCTAATCTTGAAGTATGCTTAATACCTGGTAGCTACTTAGGAAGGTCTAGCCAGTGACCTATAGCACGTGAGTCTAACCATAGGCTTTTTCTAGAGGTAGTTACTTTACAAGTCTCCTTGTGAGAACAAGTATCCAGCAAAGGTTTGTGCATCTACACACTAATCTTGATCAGGAGGAGACTATTTACACTGGGGGAAGTCATTAATGTTCCTGTGAGAGCTGGAGAGTGGGATAGCTTCATCTGTGCTCAGCTGGCTGCAACAACTGAAACTGTTATTTGTGGAAAAAAGCATACGATTTTTGTTTTTGAATAATTGCCCAGATGTGTTAAACTCTTACCCTTTGATGAAGTGGCCCAATCCAAAGGACACATGCCTTCCATTGAGTTGTCAGAACACTAGCTACTTGATCCAAATGTCCTGACTCTAGAAGATTCCATTTCTTTCTCTTGTCATTTGTGCTATTTTGATATTATGTTGGTATTCTTAAAGAGACTCCACAAACTTATGTTTTGATCCTACCACCAATAAGACTTGTAGAGTCATGCATTACTAATAATCTACAAGGAAAGACTCATTTTGTAACTGTTCAAAAAGTTTCAAGGGTTCTATATTGAAAGTCCCTCAGTAATTATTGCTGTAGTCATATGTCACTACCAGCCATTTGTTAATGAGCCTAGGGAGAAGTGGATTCAACTAAGAGGTATATAAAACCACTACAAAGGAACCATGCTACTTGGTTATGCAAGCAAACATTTTGTTGTTGTTACTCTCTTTTTAAACTTGTTTTTCTAAATCAGCATATGCTGTGTCAGATATTCTTGTGATATTTTCAAGACGTGTGATCACCTTTTCACTACATCTCCCACCCTCTGTTACACCTGCTCCTTCCATGTAGCACTCTCAAATCCTTTTCCTCTTTCACTTCTCATGTGTCTCCCCCCACTCTTTATTACCCCCTCTTAGTCTCCTTCAAGAACTATTTTTAAACTTTTTCTACATGTCTATATACTTCTTTTTTTTATTTGATGAGCTCTTCTAGATTCCTTTGATACAACTTCTCCTCCCAAGTTCCTAGATCTTTAGGATATTGGACACTATTGCCAGCATCCTGGAGTTGGGTCATCTTCATACTGATTAACAGCTGTGTGCCCTCAAGTTTGGCTGACATCTTTTGGGAGAATCCACGGCAGTTCCTCCTAAGAGTGGTTATGCTGAATGTTCTCAGTTTAACTTCTACCAAAGCCAGCATTCTGTTGACCAGGCTCTTAAAAACATTGTAATCTCAAAAAAAAAAAAAAAAAGGCATATAAAGTTGTGTAAAAAATTTGAGGAAAATGCCTCAGTGTAATAACTACAATAAAACTGAACTCCCAATTCCCTAAACATTACCATTAGCACTGGTGGGTGGCCATGCTTCTCAGCTTTCTATTATTCTAACAAGGCTAGTGGTTTTGGAAGCAGCCATCCAAGAACGATTAGCACTTTTGTTTTGGGTAGGGCAGCACATCATGGTAGGAAAATTTGGCAAAGGCAAGGGTCCCACTATCTACTTTGAATATATGGCCAATATAACTTGGGGACCTCCCTGTGGGACCAACCTCTTGAAGGTTCCACTCTCTCTCCCTCTTCCAGTATACTATACATATGGATCAAGATTTTACCATATGACCTTAGAGAGCTTTTAAGCTCCAAACTATAGAAATGATTCCTTAACTTCTGTCTAATGAAATTGAGAGGATGAGCTTTCTTAGGACAGCTATTACTTTTTAAAAACCTGGGCTTCACATCCAGATCGAATGTGGAATATTGATGTATCTCTTATGGCCATGGCCTGGAGTCCCGTGTTTGGACTGCCACACAGCTGTGGCTATAATATTAACGGTAGAAATAACAGTGGTAGCAGATGATCTCAGCTGCTTACACTTTGTCAGATCTGGTCTAGAACTTCATCTGTATTTCCAAGTTTAACTGGCAAATAAAATGGTTTTACTCTCACATTACTGCGGAGCCTAGTGGGGAAAAACAAATAGGAGATGCTGAGTCAGGCCTGGGGGAAACAGTGTTCAGGATAGGCATGAACTCACAGGTTGGTCAGAAAACAGAATATAATAATCTGGAGACAGAGCCCTCAATAGCAGTCCCTTTGCCTTGGTCATATGGTGAGAATTTTTAGCAGAACCACTGCATTGTTGTTATGAGGTAATTAAATATATCTAAACACATAATATATTCAAATTCATATACCACTTGTATATTTGATTTTATATTTATTTGAACTGATATATTTAAGCTACATTTACAGAAAAGATTAACTATATCTATTATAACAAATAAATACAGCCATAATAGAGTAGGTCTTCTCACTAGCTATCTTCTGAAGAAAGTACTTTGTGACAGAAACCACAAACAGGGCACACATTGGGGAAGAAAATAAAAGTGAGACATGTGTTGGTCTTTTGTTTGGGATAGAATGTTTGGATATTTGGCTAGAAGAAGTAGGAGAAGAGTGGCTTAGGAGATAGACCCCAGTGATGGATACAACAGAAAAAAACCCATGGCTAGAGAAAAACCACAAAGCAAAGAAGTGGGGAAAGATGAGGATGGAAAGTCCAGGATGAAGCATCAGGATGCTGTGATTGGCTTGTTGTAGGGAGGGAGAGGCTATTCATCAAATGCTGCATTTTGAGGTTGTTAAGGTACCACTCTTGTGAAGGGATACATCAGGTTTTAGAGACTATGATGAGCTTGACTTGGCATACATTGAGTTTCAGATGCTTTCTGACCATCCCTGGAGAAGTGAACAATAGCTGATAGATTCGTGATCCTATAGTCAAGATCTTAAATATGATATGGTTGGGGCCAGGAGGGTTTTGGGGTCTCATGATGGCCTGAATTGACTGCAGAATAGATGAGACCAGAGTCTCAAGGATGTTCCAAATGATGGATGATCATATTCTAAGAGGATGCCCAGAAAGATGGATGATGTCCAGAGAGTAACAGCACTGGTAAGTGCCCATGGTGGTCAAATGGAAACATTTGGTAATGAGTTTTTCTTCCAATGAGATGGTACTTTGAAAAGAGGGCAAAGCTCTGACTTTTTCCCAAGTGGTGTGAGGGAAAGCAGGTGCTTTAGAAAAGTCGAGAGCGGAGCAGAGAGCGGCAGCAAATGCCCCAGATAGTCACGTGGAGCAATGGAAACATTTGGTAATGAGTTTTTCTTCAAATGAGATATTACTTTGAAAAGAGGGCAAAGCTCTAAATTTTTCATAACTGCAGCCCTGGAATCTGTTATTGCAAGAATAGACATATTTCAAGAAAAGTGAAATTAAGCCAAAGGCATGGTGATTTCCATGTCTCACTTTTGGTCCAAGAATGTGGAGAGTTTGTTTGTTTTGTTTCTTCTTCTGAATTTTCCAAAATAAGCCATCAAGCCAAGACTAACTTATTAACTGCCCAGGATTAGCTCTCTTCACATTTTATTTACATCAGGCATGTTCAAAAAATAAAGGTATTAAAATAATATTTAGTATGATAGGAAAATAAAATTTGTTATAATTCTA
The DNA here is from genome assembly GCA_902168425.1 of Peromyscus attwateri. Lineage (NCBI taxonomy): Eukaryota > Metazoa > Chordata > Mammalia > Rodentia > Cricetidae > Peromyscus > Peromyscus attwateri. The sequence goes on from CABHPP010109487.1 coordinate 22,541, forward strand.
GCCGCTCGAATTGTGCAGGCAAATCCATGCAGGCTGTCTGCCTGCCCTTTTGCTAATCTCCCTTGGGTGAAGCTTCTAGTGTGAGGCGTCTTTGCACTTGACGGGTCAGTTTCCATGCGTAAATCCAGCACTTAAGGATGTCAGGGAGGAGGGACCTCCTAGGGCTCTGCTTTGCAAACTGTAAAGGGAGCACGGAAAACATCAGAGGATGCTCCAGGTAACAAGAAATGTGTTTTGCCAAACTTGTATTTCATTTTTGTATTTCTGTAACAGTTGGGAGGGTCTAAATACCAAGGGGGGAGAACTAGACCATGATTCTGTTTGTTTCTTTAGTGTGATTCTGCTTAAAACATGTCCATGAATACCGCTCTCCAGGTCTCCATGAAGACCTCCTTCCTAGTCTAAATTTCTCCCCTCTTTGCTACTGCCAAAGTGTGTTTTTGCTGTAGGAAATGTTTCTGAAATAGCACCCTGAAGTGGCACGTATAAAAACTATGAAAGAGTGATACTAACAACCAGCAAGCTGTTTCTGTAATTTATGAAGAAAAGTTAAAGTACACTACATATTAACAAACAACAGAGAAATTCTTTTGAAGCCCATGTAAATAAGCAACCATATCAAGAAGAAGTAAAGCTTTTTTTTTTTTTTAAACAGCAGCAGTATTGTGGTACATGTATTTCACGGTTGGCAATTAAATAGATGTGGTAAGTCTCTACCCTCACCACATAAAAAGACTTGCTGGCAGGGTTCTGTGGCAAGTCAGGGTGTTTTCATTGGCGTGAAGTCTCGAGGGCAGTGGTTCTCAACCTGTGGGTCGAGACCCTTTGGGTTGAATGGCCCTTTCACAGAGGTTGCTTATTAGATATCCTGCATACCAGATATTTACATTACGATTCATCACAGAAGCAAAATTACAGTTATGAAGTAGCAACAAAATAATTTTATGGTTGGGGTCACCACAGCATGAGGAACTATATTAAAGAGTCCCAGGATTAGGAAGGCTGAGAACCACTGTTCTCAGGTCTCTCTCGGTCCATCTTAGACTGCTGTTCTGTCTTAGAAACAACTGTTTGAACTGCCCTTGCTGATCAGTCCTGTTCTGGATATCTAAGTGTTAGCTTCTTCCAGGACATTTACTGGCAGAGTCCTTGTGAACAATTTGCTCTAAAACTAAGAGCACATGGGTTAGTTGTTTCTTTGTCTTACTTATTTGTAAACTGTTTTTAAATTCTTGTATATATGAAAACTTTCTTAGACATTAGGAGGTATCAAACAAGGACGAGGTAAGGAAGGAAACCAGCCTGAATGACCTAACTGGAAGTGTGTGGGTGTTGATTTCATTTCTCCATCTCTTGGCTGTACAGTCTCCTGCCTTTTTCCCACTGTCAATCAGCAGAACAATGGAGAGGGCAAGGATGCCATCCTTTCCTTATTTTCAGGCCCTCTTCCCTTTCATCTCTAAAAAGGTAGAAAGTGGGTGGTGTTGGGGTGGAGCTAATAATGTGGGCGGAGCTAGTGAAGTGGGTGGAGCTGCTCTGCAGCCTCTGCTCTGCGGGTTGGCCTGTGAGGAGCGCAGAATTTGCTTCCTACCCCTCTATCCCAGCTTCCTTCTCTGCTTGGTGTATAGAGATGGTGTGATTGTGGCGACCTGAAAGACAAGATTTGTATTGTTATTGTTACTCTCTTATTCTATGGAAGAGCAAAGGTTGGCCCTAGCTGGTCAGTCTAAGGCTCCCCTTCTACACTTGTTACAGCCTCCCAAAGCAGGAGTTGCTAGTTCTGTAGTGGATACTCCAGGACACGCTTTGCTGGACACATGGGCATTGATCAAAGCTGTGATCAAGTCTTGAGATCTGCAATAGAATGAGAAAACAGTACCGGAAGTGTGCATCATCCATGTTGGCCAGTAGTGATAGAAAGGAATGTTGTTTTCTTCGAATTTGATGTTTTGACCCAAGATTCTGATGAGACACAGGGTGCATACACCCTGTCAGATGGGTGGGCTATCTGAAGGAATAAGTGGCCTATTTACAATTCTCCTGTTAGGTCGAGTCTGTGTTGATTCCAAAGGTTTATTGTAATAATAAAATATAATTATATGATATTATAAGAAATTATTATTCTTTGGAAAAAGTTAAAATACTATACATTATAAAGTGGTTATGGAGGTACCAATAAAAGCTTTTAAAACTAACTATATTCCTTGTATACTTTCTAAGTGGGATTTTTTTTCTTCTTAGCATAAATGATTGCAAATAGAAAGCATATTGGTTCCTGAATATCATATATTAAAAAATGCAGTGTTATCATAAAGAACAAAAGTATCCCCAACCCCACCCCAAGCTCATCAATCCCAGTAGACATCATTAAGACAGAGGTGTTAGGGAGCAGATGGAATGGCCGTGACTTGAAGCATTATAAAGAAGCTGCTGGGTCCTTTTGGCTTAGCACTGCCTGCTGTAGGGCACTGACTATTTGGTGTCTGGATGTGTCACTGAGTTAGCCCCTAGTAGACAGCTCAGCCACCACTTCCCTTGTTGAGGAGACTTGACTCAGGCAGGTAAAAGATAGGGACTTACTGTCTAGAATAAGATTTCTGCTTGTTGCCTTTCTGAACGTAATCTAGACTACATTTTCTGCTATTTGGACTCTAAGTGCAGGCACTCTTCATGGATTGTGGCATAGATTTCCTCTACTCCGTGTGTCTAACCTCATACCTTATCTTTGTAATACTGGGGGTGCAAGCTATTTCTTTAAGATGCCTAGCACCATACTTGGAGCACCTTTCATCCAGGAGGTTACTGAAGACTTCACATGGGATAAATGATGAACAGTACAGGCAGCTGACTTCCAGCTCTCCTGGGGTGACACATAGTCCCCACCTCCCCTGTCACTGCCTCCCTTTGAAATAAGATGCTGCCTTTCTTACAACCTGAAGATCATACAAACCTGACCTGTAAACCTCTCCTTTTAGGATCCACCTACTTCCGTTTCTCTCGGGCTGCGAATGGAGGAGATGATCTTTAACTTGGCAGACACACATCTGTTTTTCAATGACCTGGAAGTAAGTTCTAATTGTTTTACATATACTTCGTGGAACATATCTGAAGATTAATGATTGGTTCTGAAATAATGATTGGATGTTGCTCTTTTAAACATATAATTGGAATATTGAGACAAAGTGCTTATAAGGCAATGTGGTTCCCCTTTGTGGTATTTATTACATATTAAAGTTGGATCCTACATGATTAAAATTTGATGGCAAGATTCCTAAGTATCACGTGTGATTCTCAGAAGCTGCCTGTGCTGTCCCTACCCGTCCCTTCCGGTGCTTTTCTGTCCAATCTGATTGTTGGGAGCTGGTTTGCATCAGACCTTTACTATTTGGGCTGCTAGGACTTCTCATCTCTTAACAGCAGCTGGTTTTATTGGGGGAAACATCCCTAAGATGGCTGGCTGACTATGAATGGACGGCGGCAGACATGATCTTAGCTGCATTCTTTACAAAGAAGGGCATTGTTTTCACCTATCTCCATTCTGACAAAACAGGGCTCTCACTCGGGCTGCCCTCCTCCTTCACAGGGACGTTGTTTATTTAACTCTCACTGCTAAGCAAGCTTGTGGTAGGGCTGCCAACAGGCATTAATCATCAAGTTGTTGCTTTGCTAGGCTTTATAAGCGTATGTTATTTCAGACAGGAGAAGAATCTCAAAGATTCAAATAGAACTTTTACTGATCAAAGTTAATTGGCAGCAATTGGCCTTTAAATATTTCCTGATGTTTCCCTTCTCAAAATCAAGCAAAATGCACCTTATTTAATGGAGGAGCCAAAATCACTTGAAAAATGCCAGTGTGTGACAGATCTTAAATGCGGTTTGCTCAACATCTGTCCTGTATTTTGATTTCTTTTCATCTGCAATGAAACAACTCACAGGCGAATTGGCAGCTTCCAGTCCAATAAAATGATTTAAATGCACTTATTCCTCGGAGATATGGTTATTTTTATATGTAGAAGTAAAGTGCAGTTTTTATTTTTGCATTTTTAAGTGTTTGCTTTCCTCAAGGAAAAGACATGTAATGCATTATGATATTTTTTAATGGGGGAAATTCTCTCTGAGTAACAACTTCAGAGTTACCCTTATAGAAGCTGCATAATCAATACTTATTTTCAAAACTTGTTTCTGATTTGTGGTTGCATTTTACTTTGTGAGAAGGCGACACAAAAATTCCATGTTTTACTAGTCTGTTAAAATTCTTTATCCAGATTTCCATTTGTCTCAAAGGACACAGACTAGGCTGATATTTTATGCTCAGTGCACCCTTGTCCATCTTATTGCTGTCCATCAGTGTTTGTAACATCCATCGAGATGTGACAAGTAGTACTTTGCTCTTGATTGAAAATTCTGGCTTGTTGAAAATGTCAAAGGCTGTGGCAAAAAGTGAGAAGAAAGTAATAATTTATGATATAATTTATTATGGTTTTTTTTATAAAAGCTTCCAAACTTGACTTTGATTTGATGCAGGTTTTTTTAAATTTGTTCAATTTACATTATTTCCATTGAAATACAAAGAGAGACTGAAATGGCACTCAAATACCTCAAAAGTACTTGCTAGAGATTCTAATTTAAGAATGTGGGTGATGAAAACATTTTAAATGATCTTTGAAGCAATTGAAATGGCAGAATCTATTATTGCGTGCATGTTATTTCTTATTAGAAGTAAAGAGCAAAAGAGAATGAATATATAATTCAACCACATACATAAAATGATCATGGAAGTATTTTTAGGGTCCAGACCTGATGCAAGTAGCTTTTATGTTATTTTACTCAAGAATAACATGAATGTAACCACAAACGTAGCTGTGAAATATTCATTTCGCCTGTCTTTGGAAATTATTTTCTCTAGATTTGTGTAGCATTTTAAAACAAATTGGTTCTTACACTTTTGCAGACTTAACTTTTATAAGATTTTTTAATTCAACAAACCTGGTACTGGTCACTGCAAACACAAGTTTCTTTGACTATAAAGAGTGAAAAATAAGAAAACCAAAATTATCATCTCAAGCAACAGTAACGGGCAAATGCCTGATTTCACACACCCGTTACAGTGGGTGTTGGCAAGTGACCCAGACTTTTTAGTACACTTAGTCTACAGAGTTTAGCTTTTGACCATCTGTGACACAAGGGTTTTTAAGGAGTTTGACAATCTCTTGTTGGGCATGGAGTATCATCCCTGAACTCAACTCTGGCTAGGGACATTTGCCTTTGCTTCCTTCTAAGATCTTAGCCTTTGGACAGCTGCCCCTCCACACATTCTGTTTAGCTCATACTTGCTTAATAAGACAAAAATGTGGGGGACATCCAGTAATGTGTGTTGTATCCTCAAAGAATGTGCATACAGTGACTAGTAGGGTATGATTTTAAAGATTTAGGGTACAAGTTTTAAAGGAATTCATAAGTATCATCATGAACTCTAAAGAATAAAGGAGATAGTAATCCTATTTAGTTTCTAAAGTCTTGCCATCTCAGAGGCTTTTTAATTTAAAATATCGAAATCCACATTAATCCCATTGATGCATCAGGAAAGTAAATTTAAAAGAAAAGGTTTTGTTTCTTTGTGTCATTAAATTGTGTGATGTGTTGAGGAACAAGAATGATAGAAAGACATAATGATCACGGGGTGTGATAATTTCCCTAGCCAAGACAGGCTGAAACATTAGGTACAAAGCACACCTCTGACACTCTGCTTCCCCGCCGCACACACAGATGCCTCACATATCGCTTTACAGAAAGTGCCTGCTTGCAATCTGACGGTGCTTATATGGAAGGGTTTGTTTGGTTTGTTTTGTTTTGTTTTTTGGAAAGGACACTATGGAACCAGAATGTCTTTCAGCTTATTAAGAATGTATGACTTTCTAACTAAATAGAGAAAAAAAGTTCTTTCTGTTGAATTTGTACCCAAAAGCTCTCTGCAAACAGTGACAGCAGCAGTAACACTGGGGTCTGAGCCATGTCCTGTGGGCTCCCCTGGATATGATAAGATAAAAAGGGAGATTATGGAATCTACTTTTTAAAAAGGAACTACTTGTTTTAAATAAGTAATGAAAATTTTTTGGTCTGAGTTTATCAGATGTTACTGGACTGGACATTGTTAATATAATGGACTAGACATCGTTAATGTAATCTTGACTATATGTATTGTATATACTTATTGGATAGTTTTTCTTGTATTAGTTATAAGCTTTTTTAATTTTAGACAAAAAGAGAGGAAATGTGGTAGTATTGTGTTCCCCAAAATATTGTGTACCTTAATAAACTTATCTGGGGTCAGAGATGGAACAGCCACAATATTAAATATGAGGATAGGCAGTGGTAGCACACGCCTTTAATCCTAGCATTCCAGAGACAGAAATCCCTCTGGATCTCTGTGAGTTCAAGGCCACATTGGAAATGGCCAGGCATGGTGACAACGCCTTTAATCCCAGAAAAAAACGAGACTTTAATCCCAGTAGTGGTAGAAAGCAGAAAGGTATATAAGGCGTGAGGACCAGAAACTAGAGGCATTCTGGCCTGGTTAGGCATGTGGCTGGTTAAGCATTCAGGCTTTCAAGAAGCACAGTTCAGCTGAGAGTCATTTGGATATGAGGACGCAGAGGCTTCCAGTCTGAGGAAGTAAGACCAGCTGAGGATCC
>CABHPP010109488.1:965-27536 GCA_902168425.1 Peromyscus attwateri
CAAAATTCCATTCATAGGATGGGAAAGAGCTAAAGAAAGTAATCTTAGTCGGTGCTCAAACTTGGGTTCCAGAGAAAGATGTACCAGAACCTTGACAACCTGACGACCCTCCTTGTGCCTGAGCAGTTCCCACCATGAGATGTGGAAGTGCTCAGGTACCCGAGTGTTCATGAGCACTTGTTGCTGGGGTTATCTCCAGTCCCTCCCGAACCCGCAGCCACTCAGATCCAAATAAACACACAGATGCTTCTATTATTTAAACTGTTTGGCCTAGGCTCAGGCTTCTTGCTAGCTAGATCCTACATCTTAAATTAACCCATTTCTATTAATCTATAAGTTGCCACGTGGCTTGTGGCTTATCAGTACTTTTACATCTCACTTGCTTATCATCACGGCAGCTGGCAGCGTCTCCTGACTCAGCCTTACTGTTCCCCAAATTCTCTTCTCTGCTTGTCCCGCCTATACTTCCTGCCTGGCTACTGGCCAATCAGCATTCTATTTGCCAACCAATCAGAGCAACACATTCACAGCATACAGAACATATCCACAGCCAGCACTGCTATGGGAAGAGAGAGAGGTAAAAGTTTTTTTTTTTACTCTCCAACTGCTCCCTGATAATAACTTTTAAATAGTGTGAACAGCGCCACGTGCTCCGTGGGCCTTCTATTCTGAGCTCTGCATCATGCCAGTCAGCCTCTGTTGAGCACCTTCCCAGGGATCAGATTTGTAAGTCCTCACTCACTGAGTACTCCAGCACTCACCCTTAGAATTAACATGACCCTCAGCTTGGCAGAGAGACTAACTGTGCTGCTAAGGCTTCCCATGTATTTACTTGTTGGCACAGAGAACCCTGCAGTGCCCAGTGAGTTGTGCCTGGAGGAGAGGGCTCATACAACCCTCTCAGAAGCAGCATGTTCCAGTACGCAGCCCCTTGTTTATGACAGCATATACAGAGCTGAACAAGACCCCAGACTCGTGTTCTCGGGGAGCATGGCAGTGTGTGAGCAAACAGACTTGTGAGGGGTGGTGCAGAGACAAACATCACTCAAGGGAGAGAGTGAGAGTGACTAGTTCTCCTGAGCAGGGTTCCTGGCAAGGGGTGAGGGTGCATCAGTCATAGGTAACTACATACACAAAGGCCTGGAGGTATGAGAGAGTCTGGCTCCATCCCAAGGCTCCAGGTACATTTCAATCTCATTGAGTAGATACCAAGGTGAGAACTGGGAGGAGGAGGAGGAGGAGGAGGAGGAGGAGGAGGAGGAGGAGGAGGAAGTAGCTGGGGATGTGAACCATATCCTCCAGGTATAGAAGGTTTGAAGTGAAGGGGTGGTGCAATGGTATGTATTTATTGGCAAGTTCTCTTGTAGGTAGGGGCTGGAGTTTCAGCAGATGAGAAGTGCAGGCTATAAAACTCACAGCTGTGTCCTGTGCAGAGGGGGAGTGTCCCCTTGTTCCCACTCTGTGGAAGGACAAACTGATCCCCAGAGGGGGGAAGAGAATGGCTCCCACTTAGTGAGCCTCCAGCCCTTCCCTGACTCCTGGTTGAATATTCTGCTCTCCACCCATGATCTCTACACGCCAGCCCTGAACACAACATGCCTTTGAGTATCAGACACAAAAAGCAAAACAGAAATATTCTGTGTAGGAGCAGAAAGTGTTGCAAGCTCCTTCATATCATAAACTTTGTCATTTCGTTTGCTCAAGTCCCATTGTCACACAGCCTATTGATCACTATTGATTGTCACTGTTGCAGGCATTCACTCTCGCCCTCACAGTCAACCTACCACTTACAGATGTAGAGAGAAGGAAACTGAGGCTCGAAGACTATGTGACTCTCAAGGCTATTGAATACATTTTGTGTGTGTGTGTGTGTGTGTGTGTGTGTGTGTGTGTGTGTGTGTGTGCAGAACTCGAGCATTCTTGCTGTTTTCTGCCTCTCATTAACACACTTCCCAAATCCACCTGACTTGCTAGACACCCAGGATGCTTCTTTGAGATGTTGCTTTAAATTCCATGTCTGCAGCAGCAAATGACAGAGAGAAATGGGAAACCTTTCCCCCAGAAACCACCCCCGCCCCAGCAAAGTGGAAGATGCTGTTTATACAGGGTTGCAGCTGCCGAACAAATTGTGTGTGACAAGAAAGTTGTTGTGTCAGGCCATTTCCACAGAGAGCCAAAATATATTGATGTGGCCCATCCATATAAGCTGAGGGCTGGAAATTTACTGCTGACCTAATCCTGCTGTGCTTGATGGATCCATCTTTATTTTGATCAGAGAAAGAGAGTAGGAGACCTGGACCCAGAGCAATGTGTCCTAAGGCTGGCAACAAGGTTCTGTGCACCCCAAAGAAAGGCATGTCCTTGCCTGTACTTCCTCAGAAGGGGCGTATTTCCAGTGAAGTATAAAAGGCTGCTTATACTAACATTTTTTTTTTTTTTTTGTGAAATGGCAAAATGTTGTTAGGATATGAATGTGACTCAGAGGAATCAATGACATGCAAGAGATGTTCTAGGAGATAACATCCAGATGAAAGCGGCACACTAGGTCCCTTCAGGAATCAATGTGGATCTGGTTGACGTGGGTGGGCAGAAGCACCCACATCTGAAAAATGGTGCGCAACAATGCACAAGGTCAAGGCAAAGCACAGGAAGGTGATGCTGCTCCCAGCACACGTGTGAAAGCATTCACAAGACGCTGGAATGACACACAGCATGTCTGTGACAGTTGTTGGCCTCACAAACAGGACTGGGGCTGGTGTAGTACTCAGATGCCCAATTCCTAGAGATGCTATTTAGTTAAAGACCATGCAAGTGTGGCGAAAGATTGACAGGGGGCAATGTGGGTGTGGGGCCCTGAGTGATTATTAATTTTCAGTACTTCTCGAGGCAGTTTTATGTTACAGACGAGTTGGGCTTTGCATTCGTGTCTGTTAATTGCATGTCGGGCTTTCATTATGGCACTTTCATACATGCTCATAATATACTTTGACCATATGCACCCCCTCTATTACTCTTTCTTATCTCCTCTCCCCATATGGAGGCATCTCAGCAGCAGCCAAGCCAGTGGGTTTGTTTCCATAGAAATTCCTCAGGGTGGAAGGTGCACATAGCCGCATGCAGAGGCCTCAGTTGAACTTGCCATTTATGCAGCTCCATGCCATTCTCAAATTGAAGATGTGACTAGACACTAGCCTTTCTTTTAGATTTGCATTGTGTGGCACTAATGAACCACACTTACCCGATGTAATTTACAAACATACTATTTATTCTGCTGATTATTTCATTATATTACCACCTCCGTAATGGAAATTGGGTGTAAAAATGAGAGATCTGGTGGTTATAACTACTTCTTGCAAGTTCCCTCTGTAAGCCATCATCTTGCCCATTAATGGGCTCTCAAATCTCGGAGAGGAAAATAATTGTGACTCTTAATAGCAACTGTGCACGTTACTTATCCACTTGGTCTCCACTGTGGCCCCGAATTGGGGTGATACTTGGGGAAAAAACAGTGTAACTGCTTTGTAGTTGAAATAGGAAGAAGGTACCCTGCAGAGCTGTCAAATACATACTTAGGAGAAGCCAAATCACAGACAGTATTGTTTTGTCAAACCCGAGCAAATTAGTAGATAGGAGCCCATCAGAGGGCCCCTGCTGGTGTGCAGCATCCTGCCTCAGTAACCACTTTCAAGTACCCACCTGTGGTTTCCAGTAGAGTCTTTGACCTTTTGTTAAAGATCCAACTTTACTAGGCAATTGATTTTTGCCAGTCTCTGGGGCAGCCATGGAAATGGAGCTCACAGTAGTTAATATTATCCTCCTTTTAGGACTTTTGCCAAGTGAAAATGTGTCATTAATGACCTTGTTTGGAGTGACATCCTGTGTGTTTGACAGTGGAAACCTTGTGATGTTCCCCCTAATGACTTAATCTTAGAGACCAGGATGAAACAGGCCTTGCAGACACTTACCGAGATAGTGATGGGAAGTGACTGGAGTGGATCCAGGTTGGATCTGCTTCCAGACATCATGGGGCAAGGGGAGACTGCATGCTCAGAATCAGACAGGCTTAGATCCTAGGGCAACTACATCCCGGGTTCACTGCAGCAGACACATTGTGTCTCTCTGAGCCATTTCAGCATCTGTCCAGGTGACCACAGTCCATAGCTACCTTCGAGCACATCTGTGGGATGGGATAAAAACATCTAATACAATGCTTAGGTCTGACATCCTAGGCACTCAGTAAATCTTCATTCCTTTCTTCCTTGTACCTCCTCTTTACCTTAAGAAGTACAAGTTACAAGGGCACTTACACTGACATGCATACTCACAGGAAGAGATGAAAAAAAATCACAGCACATCTACCATGTTCTAGGTAGGGAAACTGAGGCTCTCACAGTTGAAATAATGAGTTCATTCATTCACTTGGCCCAGCTATGTGCCAGGGACTCAACAAGTAGCCTGCTTTACAGTTTAGACGTATTTCAGTTCTCATGTGGCTTGTCTGCTCTGAGGGTATGACTCCTCTGCCCTCAGCCCCATTTCCCTGCTTCACTCACCCCCTCAGATGCTTCCTGACCTGCATGGCTCAACCTGACACTGGCTCCCCTCCTCTTCTGTGTCCCTGATGCATCCTAAGCACTTTTCATGTTGTGGTAGTTTGAATAAGAGTATCTCCCATAGGCTCAGATGTTTGAACACTTGGCCCCCCATTGGTGATGATGTTTGGGTAGTCTTAAGGAGTGGGGTATTGATGGAGTACATCACTGTGGCCTAGTTTTGAGGTTTCAAAACTTCATGCCATTTTCAGTTAGATTTTTCTTCTTCCTGCTTGTAGTTCAAGCTCCTCTGGAAATGTAAGTCAAATAAACCCATCCATAAGTTGCCTCAGCCAAGGTGTTTTATCACAGTGATAGAACAGTAACTGATACACTTGACCTACTTCTCTCAAAAGAGATTAGTCACTTCCCCCTCCTCACCTTCTCATGATCAGATCTGTTTCTCTAGCACAGAACTCCCTTCCTGATTTCAGACCTAGGTAAGAACTGTGCCCTGTGTGAATTTATGTGGCCATCCCACGGGCACCTAGAGCTTAGCCTGCCTCGACCATCTTCCACAACATCTCAGTCCTCCTATGTTCCCACCACCTAGGCATTCAAGTAGGATACTGGCATCAACCTAAACCATTTCCTTCCTCTCAGACCCTTCCAGCCCATCCATTTGCCGATCACTTTCTATCGCTTCCACCTGAGACCTTACTCACCCATTCCTCTACCCTGGCCCTGCTGTAGTTCAGGTTCATATCATGTCACTGGCACTCCTACACCAGCCTCCACCTTCTCCCCAGCCTCCAGACTTAACTGACCTATAACTAAACTCTACACATCTTCAAGCCCAGCTCTGGCCATGGGCCCTGCATGCATTAAAAATTGCTAAGACACAAGACTTGTTTCTCTCTTAAGTAGATCCTGTTCTGCATACCCGGAAACCTGGTGTCTTCAGCATCAATTGTTCTTGGCAAATGTTTCGTGGATATTTAAGATGAAAAGACATCATCTGGTGCAAACCCTCAATCTTCAGAGGATAAAAAGGAGGCCCATAGATAGGGAGTGTGTTGCTGTGATTGGATTTCCTGTGTATCCATAGCCCATGAGAGTTTAAGTGCTCACCTATTGACTATAATTTATAATCCAGAAACAGCTGTGTAAGGGAATACATTTCAGCCACTGTGTGGAGGGAAAAAAATGAAGCTCCTACAGACTGGAAATCAGATCGCACAAGTGGCTGAGATACTGTCTTCTAACCAGAGTTCAGTACTCTTTACCATGGTAGTCCTAATGTCAGGCGCTTCCTGGGGGCTCAATACATATTTGTTAGATGAATTAACAAGCACTGAAATGATAAACTACCTGCCTTGCATTCGTGATCTGATCCACATTTATGGGATGGGTGATTGATGGGTGGCAGGGAATGAATGTAATTCCTTTAGGATATGCGACTCTTCTCTTATAATGATTTTTAGAGGGGAGCAGCCAGATTTCTTCAGCACCAATGCAGTCAACCAGAGCCTTGCCAAGAGCAGACAAGTACGGAGTGTGGACGTCACCCTAGCACCTGTTGACTGTGAGCTATCCAGCTGGTCCTCCTGGACTGCGTGTGACCCCTGTCAGAAGAAAAGGGTAAGATCCCAGGCCTTGGGTGAGCGCCAAGCTTCTGGGCAGGGGTGGGAGGTCAAGAAGGAGACTAGTCTTCAAGATTCTGGCAGAGGCACTGATGGTGGTGTCTGGCCATAGTCTGTCCTTTAAGATGCAAGCTATTGGAATGACTCTGAGGCTTTCTCTGTGCTTTCAAACAGCAAGCAGCTGCTCCCTTTGGTATTACAGTGGTTTTCACACAGCTGTCTTTGCTGCATCCTGCCTCTGACCTGCTCTTTCTATCCATCATTTACAGTATAGCCAGGGAAACTACCCCAAAGCTACATCTGACTAGTCTTTCCCCAAATGAGCCCTAAGGATCAAAGCAAGACTTCTGTGTCACCTAACCTGGCCTCATCGCTATGATATCCCAGCTCTTGTAATCTTCCAGCTCTGTCACTCCCTCTGCACCTCTGTTCATGCCCTTTTCTCAGCTAGCAATGACCTTTCCCTCTGCCTTCACTTTCTAACAGGACTCAGACTTGATTCTCTGCTCCAGGCAACCTCTTCTGTGAAGCCTTCCCTGACTGCTCATCAGCCCCAGCTCCCCGTAGATAAAGCAAATTTTGCATGCTTCTCCAGGTCCCCCCTACACTATATCCTATATCCTAACATATATCATACTGTGGCCTTTACCATTTACTGCCATAAACAGAAAACTTGTAAGGGTGCATGCATGTAACAGGTGCTTCATAACACTCTTATATTTGAGCTCACTCTGCTCTCGGATATCTTTGCAAGGAAAAGAAGGTGGCTATCACATATTCTGTTAGACAGATAAATGAAACCTAGAGTAGGTAAGTGCTTCTTGGAGCCCTCTGGTAGCAGATAAGCCTCAGTTCAGGCCATGAGGTCCTTCTGACTTTTCTGCCGGTAGAGCTGGTCTCCATGGTGCCTATCCTTCAGCTCCCTTGTGATGGGAGAGCTGACCCAGGACCCCAGCTCTGAACAAAGCAGATGTGCCAGGAGAGAGAGAGAGAGAGAGAGAGAGAGAGAGAGAGAGAGAGAGAGAGAGAATGGTTGTCATTCCCTTGGCTCCTTGGGAACCCAGACCTATCATGGCAAAGACTCTGGAGAGGCAGAGGAAGCCAGCCCAGGGCAATTGCACAGTTAATTGGATCAATGGGCAGAGCCAAGCACTATCATTCTGTTTCCAGAGTAGGTTTTCTTGCTGAAGTTATCAACATTGATCCAATTATCTGGATAATTGCTTCATCTGCACCATAAACCAAAAGGACTGAGCATGAGCCAGATAGCCAGAGATGCTCACTATGGATTTCCTCAGCTAGATGGCTGGGGCTCAGTGAAATCTCTCAACCCAGACTTAGAGGTGCATTTCCTCCATCCTTTCTGTCTTCCTCAAACCTACTTTGCCTTAAGAGCCTGGGGATAGTCTTTTGAGAATCTCCTTGTATATGTGTGGCTTTATTTTTATCGTTTAATTGATTTACAGTCTTTGTGCTTATTTGTGGAGTATAGTTTTATAATTTGATACCTATATGCACTGGGTAATGATCAAGTCAGGGTAATTAGCCTTTCTATCACTCAAACATAATTGTTATCTTTTGCTCGCATGTACAGAAACTTCAACATCAATGTTCCTAGTTACTTTGACCTATACAATTATTGTGGACTTATCTTCTGTATTATAAAGCATTAGAGCCTCCATGCATAGTGTTTTGATAATCAATAGCCACTCCCCTTCTCTGCCCCTTCTTCCTTTCTAGTCCCTAGCAACCTCTAGTCTATTCTCTACGTCTGTGATGAACTATTTTTGCTTCTACAAATGAGTGAGAACCTGTAATTGGCTTTCTCTGTGTAGCTTATTTCCCTTAACATGATGTCCTCAGATTCCATTCAGGTTGCCACAAATGACTGGATCATCCTTTTATAGATGACTAATATTCCATTGTCAATTATACCATTTTAATCCATTCATCTCTGGATGAACATCTTTGTTGATTTCTTATTTTTGTGATGGTGAATCTTGTTATAATAAACATGGGAGTTCTGGTCTATCTTTGATAAAGTGTCATTACCTTTGGATACATACTCAGTATTTAGACTGTTGGCTCATATGGTAAATCTCTTTTCAGGATTTTAAAAATATCTTTGAAAATTCTTTTCTTCTTTGTCTTTGTCTTCATGCCCCTCCCCCTCCCTCTTCCCCTCCTCCTCCTTCTTTTGCACAGCCTCTAGTACCTGTTTTCTGTAATCCGTGATGGTTATATTAGCTAACGCTCCCATCGACAATGTGGAAGACCTTCCACTTCTCAGCATTTCTGCCATTTGTATATTATCATTTAAACATATTTGTAGTGATCATAGATCATTTGCCCATTTAAAACTCGGATTATTAGAAATTTTTCTGTTCTTTGAATTCCTTATATATCCTGGGTATTAGCTCCTTGGCAGATGAAGTTCACAGGTATTTTCTTTGTTCTTCAGTTCATCTCTTGAAGCTGTTTATCATTTCCTTAGCTGTACAGACATGTCCTAGTACAGTCTGATCCCATTTGTCTAGCTTTGCTTTTGTTGCCTATACTATCTGAAATCCTGTTTGCTCTATACTTAGGTGCTCAAGTGTTTCCCCTGTGGTTTCTTCCAGTAGTTGCATAGTTTGGGATCTTACATTAGGTCTTTGACCCGTTTTAAGTTTTCTTTATTTTTGTTTTGGGTTTGGTTTGGTGTTTTCTGTTTGTTTGTTTGTTTTGTTGATATTATTTGTTTGTTTCGAGACAGGGTATCTGTGCATAGCCCTGGCTATCCTGGAACTTACTCTGCAGTTCTATGGTGGAACTGGCCTCCAACTCAGAGATCTACTTGCTTTGGCCTCCCAAGTGCTGGGATTAAGAGCATGAGCCACCACACCTGGCAAGTTACATTTTTATATAAGGGTCTGTCTAGTTTCAATTTTCTGCAGATACATTTCAGTGTTTATTCATTTGTGCTCAATCTCTCTCGCTCTGTGTGTGTGTGTGTGTGTGTGTGTGTGTGTGTGTGTGCTCATATGTACTTGTGTATGCACACACAAAGAGGTCATTCATCAGGCTCCATCTACCTTTTTTGACATAGGGTCTCCCACTTGCCTGAAATCACCAAGCAGGATAGACTGCCTGGCCAGGGAGTCCCAAGGTTATACCTATTTCTGCCCCTCACCCCTCACTACAAGCACAAACTACCACACCTGGCTTCTTAAAAGTGGACTTGGGGTATTGAGCTCAGGTACTCCTGATTGCAGGATAAGCACATTACCTACTGAGTGATCCCCCTTGTGTGCCCAGTTTCCAGCACCACTTATTTTTAAGAGATGGTCCTAGAGTAAGTGTTGTTCTAGAATATGTGTTCTTGTTCTAGAGTATGTGTTCTTGTTCTAGAGTAAGTGTTCTTGTTCTAGAGTATGTGTTCTTGTTGCCTTAGAAAACTCTGCTGGCTGTAAGTATGTGGAGTCACTTCTGGGTTTTCTCTCTGTGTCATCGGTCTGTGAGCATGCTCACATGTCTGCCCCATACTTTTTTGATCACCCTAGCTTTGTAGTGTGTTTTATGTCTTGGGTTGTGATGCCACTTGGCCTTGTTCTTTTTGCTCAGAATTGTTTTCACAATGTTTTCTGGATGGTTTGTGCTTCTGTATAAATTTTGTAATCCCCCCTCCCTACTAGCTCTGTAAACATGGTAATTCATGTGTGATAAGATTCCATCAAATCTCAGATTTACCTTGGGTAGTGTGGATGTTTTAACATTATTTCTTCTAACCCATGAAAACAAAATGTCTCCTGTCTTCTTAATTTTCATTAGGATAATCTTTTGCTTCCTACATTAAATTTATTTTTACCCATCTTATTATTTTTGAGGATGTTGTAAATTCAATGATTTTGAAGCTCTTTTTCAGTGTGTTTGAAGCATATATAATGCCATTGGATTGTGTGTGTTAATTTTATATCCTGCAACTTTACTGCACTTATAAACTGCAGCAGTGTTTTGGTGATGTCCTCAGAGATTTCACATACAAGATCATGCTACTGGCAAATAGAATCAATCCTTCCACTCTCCCCTTTCAATTTATCTGCCTTTTATTTCGTTCTTCTGCCTGATTGTTCAGCCTTACACTTCCAGTTCCATGTTGAATAGGCATGTTATTTTGTCCCAGATTTTTGAAGATATACCTTGAACTTTTCCCCATTTAGTATGATGTTTGCTGTGGGTCTGTCGTATATGGGATGGACATTGCATGTATATTGTCATACATTGTGTGTTCCTTCTGTACTTCATTTGTTGATGGCTTCCTAGTTGGTTTGTTCCCCCAAAGTTTTATTTAACGTCTATGCCTACCTTCTAGGAAGAATGAGTCTCTAAGAATAAGGGAGATGGCTGTCTAGATTCCCTTTTGTATTTCCAGATCCACTGTATAGATGTCATTTAAGGAGTAACTATGCCTTATGTCACTCTGAAAGGGAGGGTGGCACTCTACTTACTTTCCACACATTTCATACCAAAACCTTGAGTGCCAACATTAGAAAACCACCTAAATGTCATCACTTCTTTCTGTCCCCCTCACCCAGCCTGCGATCCCTGGTTGCCTACCCTGCTCCCCCTCTCTCCAGCTCCCCTTATTCTCCTTCTTGTACTCCTCTCCATCCATGATGAATTTATCTGTGGTTTCTGGAATAAGAAGACACATCCTTTAGTCTATCAGTGTGACCAGAAACCTTCCTCTACCCAAGTTGTTCTTGACCATCCTTTTCCTGCCCTCCACATCTACCTGATGGTCCTCCTCAACTCTCAGGTCTCAGCCCTGATGTCCTCACTAGAAACCAGTCGCCGTCTCTTCCCTTTGCATTGGGAATTTCACCATGAGATTCCAGAGCACGTTGCACTTGCCCAGTTCTGCACCCGCTGCCCTGTGTTGTCACTGCCGGTGCCTCCTGCCACCAGGGGTGACCCTCTCCTTTGGAAGGCAGGCCAGGACACTTAATGATGATTAAAAACCAACCAACAGGCAAGCAAGCAAAAATAACTATCCTTTTAAATATGAGATAGATTAATCAATATTCTCAGAATAAATGAGCAAGATGAGAGAGATGGCAATATTGATTCCTAAAATTGTGGATAATAAAAACGAAAAGTAATGACAAGAAATTGGGTACCTACTTTGTGCCAGAAAAACACGAGCTTGAAATGATATATAATTATATATGATATGAATGAATACATAATTCATAATAAATAAATAATGTAACAAATACATAATTATATCATTTAAATTCTAAACTGTATATTTAGGTAATTCATTGCCCCCAGCTTACAGATGAGTAAATTTGGACTCCAAAGACAAAGCTACTTGCCCAACATCATACAACTAGGAAGTACTAGCATCAGCTGGAGTTTCAGAGCACATACTTTTTCATTTATATCACACTGATGCCTTAAGCAATACGTGACAATACATGAATCTCCCATTGCAATAATTAAGTTGAGAGTCAGTTTATTGTTGAACTGACTATATGAGCCCCTTTATTGACTTTTTTTTCCAAAGCCCATGCCTTTTTCACACTGAACAAATCTTGGCAGGCCACTGCAGAGACAGAGATTCAAGACAAGTACCCCAAACTCAGGGAGGATGCAGTGCAGTGTGGGAAACAGTCAGAAAACTGCCAGCCTTGCATAGACCCTCATGTGGTGGCTGTATGTGGTGAAGGAAGCACAGGAATTGGGCACGTAGCCATTGGCCAATGGTATGCTTTCCCTGCACCCACAGCTTGGTTGGTGACCATCTGTGTACAGTATTCTTAGCTCCTGAGGTCTTTGAGGTCCCATCATTGGCTCACTTTGTTTCTGTCTGCTACAGTACAGACATGCTTACTTGCTCCGGCCCTCCCAGTTCCATGGGGAATTGTGTGACTTCTCTGACAAGGAAGTTGAAGACTGTGTTACCAACCAACCATGCAGAAGTCAAGTGCGATGTGAAGGCTTTGTGTGTGCACAGACAGGTATGAATGAGTGTGGAAAGGAGGAGAGAAGCTTGAAAAGCGGAGAGTAGCTTGTGATGATGGAGGGCCAGACATACAGGGTTCATGATCAGGGTTGCAGGACAGGTCAGGGAGACTCCTTACTGCAAGTCTCAACCTCCTTTTCTGTGTATCATCCCATGAAAACATGCCTATGGTAAGGTAGTATCATTATTATCCCCATTTTGCATCCTGAGAAAGTATCATCCAGCAGGTCAGTAGAGGAACATGCAGGTGAGAATCTGGAAGCTTGGCTGTATTTGCTGACTTTAGAAGTTAGGTATGCTGGAATCAAAAGTCCTAGGTCAGTCTAAATATGACTGTGTGAGCTAGAAGATTTTATTTAACCTCTTTGTATTTTGATTACATTAATATAAATTGAGTGTTATATTAGTTACTTTTCTATTGCTAAGATACCATGACCAAGGCAACTTATAGAAGAAATGATTTAATTGGGCTTACAGTTTCAAAGAGTTAGAGTTCATTACAGTAGAACAAGGGTGTGGCAGCAGAAACAGCTGGGAGCTCACATCTTGATCTGAAGGCAGGAGACAGAGAGAGCTAACTTACAATGTCAGGAGTCACTGGAAACCTCAAAGCCCACCCCTAGTGACATATCTCCTCCAACAAGGCCACACCTCTTAATCTTTCCCAAATAGTTTCAACTGGAGACCAATTATTCAAGCATATGAGCCTAAGGGGGGACATTCCCATTCAAACCACCACAAGGGTGATGTTAATACCTTATAAACTGGTCATAGCATTATGTGACAAATGGAGGTAAAAGCTCTCTGTCACAAATTAGCTCTGCTACTGCTCTCAGAGCCCTAGGGTAGGGTGAAATATGCTAAACCTGAAACAGTTGAGAGGTGTGATCAGCATCACTTACCAACAAAAGGCTTTGGAAACATGGGCCTTGTTATTTGCATTTCGGTATCAGTGAGTCTACCATAAGTCCAAATGTGTGATGGAGTCAGTAAAAATGTTGATTTTTCACAAAGAAGAAAAGGGAATATGGAAGACAGATGGGAAGATGGACTGAAGGAAGGAAACATCACACAAATGAATGATTACCTACTGCAGAAGCAAGTAAAAACTGTTTTCTCAACTTATGCACTCATCTAATCCCAGTAAGTCTGTCTCCACGTCGTCAAGTCTCTCACACAAACAGACATACTTTGCCCTAAAGTATCTGGAGGGGAGTTCCATTCACTGTACTCATGTAGATTATGGTCTAGAGCTTCCAAAAGACAGACAGGGATTATCAGAGCGATTTCCAGGGCTTACTGCAAATGTAAAATTCCATCCAATAAATCTGAGAGACCTTTTTACAGTGTACCCAAGGACTCATTATGGCCAGTGTTCCATGGTTTTGCCTAGAGCTATAATGGCTATTCATGCGGGCTTTACTTTAAATGCCTTGTAAGAAACATTTGAAGACTCGATTGTTATTTTTCTGCCTTTTATAACCGAAGGACATGGGTTAAAAATGACCCAATGTGTCTAAGGAAGCAGAGCCACCTGTCTTGTGGGCTTTATCTCCCCGAGAATGCACAAATATGAAAGAAAGTGAAGTCATATGAGAAAAAGTTGAAGGGGAAAAACAGATGCTGCTGCTGAAGGCAATGTGTGTCAGGGAAAGGATTCACAATTAGGCAGGTAAAGGTCCCAACTGTGCCACAAATACTTACTTGGCTCTCCAACGCACTAAGTCTAGCTATGATAGGCTTCTGCAATAGTTTCCATGAGTCAGTTCTGTTTTATTCACTCACTCACAGCTGTGTCACGGCGGGGTAGCTGTGATCACTTCTCTCCTTTACAGATGAGGGAATTGAGGCCAGGAGGTTGGGTCAGAGATACACGATGGCTTAGCTGGTGCCATTCAGAGAAGCTACCCACCACCTCTTCCTAACCTCAGTGACAGGAGGAGGGGTAGTTTCAGACTATCAACCTGATGGTCCACCCCTTCCCTGCTTCATAGGCACATTGATTCAGCTTCACAGGTGGTTCCAGATACTCTCTCCTTGGTGCCTTCAAAACTGTGGCACTGAACTCCTTGCGGGGAGAGGAAGGGGATGAACTGTTAGTGTCATTTTCAGTCAGGGCTGATACACGAAGACTGATCAGCACAGGCACTAAAGGCCTAGCCACACACCTGATACCAGCAATGCCTCTCCTCTTATCACAGCCATGTGAGTGTGGTCCCCTCTCTCCACCCCAGGGAGGTGTGTGAATCGCAGACTCCTCTGCAATGGAGACAATGACTGTGGAGACCAATCAGATGAAGCAAACTGTAGGAGGATTTATAAAAAATGTCAACAGGAAATGGAGCAGTACTGGGCGATTGGCAATCTGGCTCATGGGTGAGTTGCTGCAGTCCTGCTGGGCAGATGGGAAGGCACAATGTTAAATGGAATTCTGACAGATGGACAGGGGAGTGGAAAGGGACACTTATTGCTCTCCTTTCTGGAATAGAAAGGCTGTGGTTTAAGTAGGTCCTCTATGTATTCTCTGAGGTCAATTATACGCTGTTCTAGAAGCCATGCCATGAATAGGCATGGGTTGCAGGAGGGTTGACCTAGGAACACTAAGACTGTTGAAGGGCTGGGGTGAGCCTTGTCCTTAAGTCTCACAATTTGTTGTGTCAGAGGAATTCTAAGCTCAGCTCTTGAATCCTGTTGACAGCTTATGTCATAGGTTTCATCTGGGTCTGTCCCTAGTTCCCAGCATGCACCACACTGAAAAGAAGGGAGTTCTGAGCACTTTGTGAAGCAGTGGGTTTCCAAGGTAGGTCTGTAGTCCATGTGTGTCTCAGCATCTGGGGACATAAGCATTGGTCCAGTCTTCTGTGAGGTCAAAGGAGCAAAGTCAGAAAGGACCAAACAGGCCCAGCATTCATCCTACTTTCTTGCCACATCCTGCCGCATCTAAGCCTGCAGATGGATGAGTGAGACCATGACTGTCTGCAAGATAAGAATCACTGTAAAGGATGCCACTGGCAAGCAAGGCAGTGAATGGGAATAGAAGTTACCTCCTCCCTAGACAGTTGCCTGTCTTGACCCTTAAAGACTGTCATTAGAGAGAGACTCTTCACTCGGATGGGAGCTCTTCTCAGGATTGAGGCCCTCAAAGTTAAGTGAGCCCGAGGGATCACATAGTCAGAAAGAAGCAGAGAAGACATCCAAAGTCAGTAGTGGACTCCGACTAAGCCTGTAGGAGAGGGGCTTCCCCTGGGAGGAGCAGAGCACACCAGCAAGAGAACAAAGGGCGGGAGACAGGGCTGGGTAGGTGTGTTGGGAGTGGTCTAAGATGAAAATACTAAGCTTGTGAGACTAAAGAAATGGCTCAGTAGTTAAGAACTCTGGCTGCTCTTCCACTGGACCTGGGATCAATTCCCAGCACATACAACTGTCTAAAAGGATTTGATGCCCTCTTCTGACTTCTAGATACTGTACCAGGCATGCACATGGTGTACAGACATATATACAGGCAAAACACCCATACACATAAAATAATAACACAAGGTTTTAAAAAAGAGAATGTTGAGTTGGCGTGAACCAGATTCCCAGGGCCTTGCTTGTGGAACCAGGACTTTTGAGTTTCATTCAGTGGGATCTGCTAACTACCAACAAAGGTAACCCAACCCTAAATCCTAAGCTTTCCACCCCATCTGTGCCTTCCTTCCAGGATAAACCTGTTCACAAACACTTTTGAGGGCCCTGTTCTCGATCATCAGTATTATGGTGGAGGATGCTCCCCGCACTACATCCTGAACACCAAGTTTAGGAAGCCATACAATGTGGAAGGCTACACCCCACAGGTAAGGGACAGCCAGGCAGCTGCTGCTGGCAGTGAGGGAATCACTGAGCACTCTGAAGCCTGCTAGCTGTGTATCTTTTCTGTACCCCTTTCTCTTGGAGCCCTGGTGTCTTCTGATATCAAGTGGGTGAACTCTAACACAAGACTTTGTGCTGACAGATACCAGGTACAGCAACAGCAACAGGAACTATAATGGCAGTAATGTTAGTACAATAGTATCAATAGCTACACTAAAGACAGAGCTTAGGATCTGGTGTCACACAAGTGTACTGGCTTGTCTGCTCATTGCCTACGAAGTCCTAAATGCTCAGCACCTCTCTTGTCCTGTCTTTATATTGAAAGTTATAAGCTTCCTCCCTGAAGTGACATAAGTGAGGTTATGTGGCTGAGTGGACAGCATCATACCTGCTGTCACAGGGAGTCCTCGGCTCATGTTAACACTTGTTCCTATTGCTACCGTGTCTTTGTCTATCAGGCTGGGCATTGATCTAATTACCTAAAGTTATAAAATGATGTGTACCCAGGGCAGGAGCAACGGCTCAGTGATTAAGAGCAGTATCTGCTCTTGCAGATGACCTAGGTTAAATTCCCAGCACCCACATCAGGTGGTTCACAACTATCTGTAACTCCAGTTCCAGGGCATCTGATAGCCTTTTCTGGCCTCTGTAGGCACCTTCATTTACAGATACACATACATACACAATCAGGCACACACATAACACACACACACACACACACACACACACACACACACACACACAAATAAACCTTTAAATAATTAAATAAAATGCTGCAACCATATAAATCTGTACTATGACTCCTATATACTCCCAGACACACCAATCACAGAGTAGACAATGGAATATACCATGTAGATACACTACCAGAAACCTTGCCATCTAATGGGAAGACATTTTACTTTAGGCCAAGTTTCTTTTCCACTCTGCCCTCAGGTTCCTCAGCTGTGAAGTAAAGGGGGTTGACTGAGAAATTCATCTTGGTGGTGGTTTCCATGACCAAAGATATATAGTTCTGAAGGTTGGGCAACTTCCTTTCTCCTCATCCCCTATTTCTGGTCCTTTCTGCAATACTTATTGACCATCAAAAGGAAGAAACAGCCTAGGACTAAACAGACCTTCCATCAAGTTGTCTAGTCCATTCTCTCAACCTCTGCTTTCCAAGGACACATTACAGGAGCCAGATCCCAGCCCAGACATCATGTGCAGCTTCCAACTGCTACTCTCCTTAGCCAGCATTTAGTGAAAGTTCTGACAGGCTCTTGTGTGAGCCCAGTCCTCAGGACAGGTCTAATGAGAGGGACAACTGTCATCTCCATTTTATACACAGGGAAACTGGGGCCCAGAGAGGTCAACTGTTCCAAGTCATCCACCTTCTGAAAGCAGCGCCAGTATTCCAGAAGCCCCCCCTTTAGGCCACGACTACATCATTGCTGTTCCCTTCCTGGGCTGTGGGACTTTATAGAAATTACAAGTATCCAGATGCCCATGGGAATGGAGGTGAGGATGACTGGTCACTCCAGGTCCATCGAGGTACTGCCTCTGGCAGTTCCCCTATGCAAGCACAGTAAGCACTAATGACTTAGCATACAGCTGTGTTGAGTTCTCTAAGACAAACGGTAACTCAGTCTCCCTCACTCCCCTGCTGCTGCCTCAGTCCCACATCATCAGTGCACCACACTCCTCCTGGCACCTCCTTCTTGGCTTGTGACTTCACACTTGCTCCTTCCAGCCTAACCGGCATGCTGTCCCAGAATGACCACCCCACTTCTTCCTCTCTTGGCTCATGTTCGCAGAAAGTCACAGTTCAGAACAAGAGTTTCAAAAGCCTCCATTGTTCAGAATGTTCTTTTACGACACCCACTCATTTCCCTAGTTCCTGCACCTTCTGATTCATCTACACCAGTGTCCCAGCACTTGCTCAGACCCTCCTGCTTTGCTTCATGCCTCTGTTCAAGACCAATCCACAGCCCCGACACCCCCGACACAGCATGAACTGTAGTATTGAATGTGTCTGTCTCTCTGGCTGGAGCAGGGGTCCGGAGGCAGGGATGCAAACTGTCCCTGATAGTTTTGTGTTTGCAGAGTCGCCGGCAGAGCTCTACTGTACAGCAAGAACACAGTGACTACCTGATGACAATTTCAACCGAAGCATATTAAAAAACACCTTTTCTTTTCTTCATACAGACCCAAGGCAAATATGAATTTGCATTTACAGAATATGAATCATATGCAGATTTTGAACACAATGTGACAAAGAAAGAAGCCAGCAGTTCTAGTTTCAAGCTTGGTTTTAAAATAATTAACATGTTTGAGTTTGGAGTTAAAATAGAAAACAATGGAGGCAAACATTACATTCAGAGAACCAAACGATTCTCCCACACTGTAAGTACCTGTCTGTGGCTTTTATTTGCTTATTTTCATTTATTCTTTGAGAATTTCATAAACATATTTTGATCATGTTCATTTCCTTTCCCCAACTCCTCCTAGGTCCCCCCACACCGCGCCCCTTCCCACCCAACTTAAAGTTCTTTCTTGTTCTTGAAAGAAAATCAGTTTATTGCTTTTAAATGTATATGTGTTCTTTTATGCTCACAGATGTGTCTGAATTCCACATTATCCCTGGTCCAAGTAAACAAGAAAGTTTCTGTTGTCCTGAAAATACCCTCGTAGATAACATCTTAGTCTCACATTGACTTACTTTTTAAAGATTGTCAAGCCTAGTAATGTTATTTTCTGGGGTTTTTTTGTTTGTTTGTTTGGTTGGTTGGTTTTGTTGTTTGTTTGTTTGTTTGTTTGTTTTGTAAGCCCTTCCTTTGGTTTTCAATAAGTTTATTGTGCAGATTTGCCCCCAATGAAACCCCTGTGGAGGTTTTTTCAACCCACTGTAATTAGACTTTTGTTTGAGATAAGTGTCTGGAAAGTGACCCCACTCTTCTGTGACTTCCTAGACATCTGGTGGGGTTGCCTTTACCATCGCCCCCTCTTTCTCCTGCTTTCTTTCTACCTCTTATCAGCTTCCTCACCCCAGGTTACTAGCCCAGGCTGCTCTGCCTTGTGCTGCCTCAGACACAGTGGCTTGACTCCCACCTCACCCCAGAGATATTCCACAATACTAATCTAATCCCTGTCTAGTCCTTGACCACGAGGTAAGCACAAAGCCAGTGGCCTGGTGGGAGAAAAGCAGTGGGTAAGGGAAGTGATTGGGGTAATGTGTTAAAGAAATGGGTGATAGGGTGATAGGCAGACTTAAGACTTGCAATTCTGGGGTAAAGAAAGTATGAAGTTTTTACTAATTACTGAGAATTTTCACGCAGGAGTGATGTAATAGACAATTAATCTAAGGAGATATGAAAGAAAAGAGACCAAGACCTAAAGTCTACAGTGATTTATATGAAAACAAAAGAAATTGTGAGGGGCTCTGAAAGGCCCCTGCTGCAGATATAGTCAGCAGCAGGAAACAGGTAGTCAGCATTAATAGTCTGTAACTGTCTTCCATCTATTGACTTGTCTTATGGATCGGGGCCCTTTGGGGGACAAATCTGTTTCCTTCATCTCTAGACAGGACGGCGCATAGTAGGTACTCACCACTGAGCTATAGGAATGAAGGACAGGACTGACCACAGGCATTGACTTTATTATGAGGGGAAACAGTGGGTACCACCATGGCCTGCCTTCTTCTCCTCCTCTCCATCCTTACCTCCCTGATTCACATAGCCAGTTCTGCAATGCTAACATGTATATAACCTGACATGAGTCTTGGGTCCTAAGACAAATTCTACAAGGTTTGTTTTGTTCAGTTAGATGTATTATCTCAAAAATCAGGTATCTTTCTGGGTTACGGTATGATGATTTGGTTCATATGCGCAAGGTATAATGACCAAATCCAAGTAATTAGCATTTATGTCTCTTTGATTTGTAACTTATTTTTTTGTTGGGCATCTTCAAACTTACCTCTTCAAGCTCTTTATAAAATATATAACAAGTTATCCTTGCCTTCATATTCTCAGTCTACTGGGAGATGTAAGCTTATAAGCAATATATCACTTAATCATTTATATCAGCTGCTATATAGCACAGTGTAAGTTCTAAAGGAAATCTGAGTGAGGTGTTCTGCAAGCTTAGAAAAGGAGAGTCCCTGGGACTTCCAAGGATGGTATTAAATAGGCAAGAGCTAAATAGAGAATTGAAAGACAAGTAAACTCATGTCCAGAAGAACTTAGAAGCAGAGGAAATGGTCGTTACACGGTTACCTCATGCAGGTTTAGGGATCAGTACAGATTTGGATAAAGGCCGATACACAGTGTGGCTGATGAAAAATGGAGAGGCATGGAGAGGAACACTCAGTGTCAGGGCAGCTGACAGCAGTCAGAGAACTGGTGGATGGAATGTGAAGGTTATGTATCCAAAGTAAGAGAGCCGATTCTGTCGGAAGGCAATAGTGAGCTAACGTGGCCATGTTTGCTTATTTTTGGTTTTTTTGTTTGTTTGTTTTTGTTTTTGTTTTTTGTTTTTTTGCCTGAAGGAGTATTATCATAATGTTTTCAGAAGTTTAGGATCTTGACTCTGACGAGGGCACTGAAAGCAGATTCGTGAGAGAAGGGAGAGCAGAGGGGAAGCTTTATAATAATGTGTCAACTGAAATAACAGTCAGAAAAGACTGTCAGAGAACGCCTTTGTGTATCTGGGAACTGTGGACTATTGCAATGGGAGTGAGCATGCTCTAGTCAGCTGTATTGTTCTCAGGGGATTAAAGCAAGGAACGTTTTTAAAGGCAAAAATAAGGAGGGTTGCAAACAACAGTCATTGGCCACAGGGTTCTAGCACCATGGGTGACACCGTTCTGAAGCTGGGCAATAACTGGTCAAACGCCCTTGAAGTAGTGTATTTTTGGATGTGGTTGCTGTGGCTGTCTTCCAGGGCAGCTCCTATTATTAGGCAATCATGAATGAGTACCCTTCCTATAACTTCCAGGCCTGGTGTATTTTTACTTTCCTTCTGTTAGAGCTGCCGCAGTCAACTCCATTTTGATTCTGACAACTTACATAAAGCTGCAGAGAGGGATAGAGCAGAAGAGATTTGGCAAAGGCGCGAGCCAAGTACTCAGTGACCGCTTAGGCAGTCATGGTGGGAGAAAAAGGGTTCTGAGCCAGTAGACAGGACGAGAATGGGGTGACAGCAATCCAGGTTGGACTGAAGTTGGTGGTTTTAGTGACAGTCCATGCCAGGCTGAATAGCTCTTTAGAGCTGAAGGGATCAATCGGAATAGAGTAACCCCAACCCCCATCCCTGCTATCCCCCATGCAAGGACCTAGATGTAACCCCATACAAGTCCCGTCACCTCTCATGTGGTGATACCCAGCTCTCATCTGGCAACACCAGCGTTCAGTGTATGCCATGCTTCCAGGGGACACCAGACTTTTCCTGGAAAGGACCAGAGTAAATAATCGAGACGTTACACAATACTGAGGGAGGGTCTCTGTTGCAACTGTACAACTCTGCCACTGCGGTGTGACAGATGCTGCAGACAGTATGAAAGTGAATGGGAATGGTAGTGTTTGCAAAACAGGCAGGCGACATGTTCTACAGGCCATGGTTTATGGACACCTGCCGCGGTCACCTTCCCAAGGAACTGTTGTTCACCCTGAGTGGTATAGATTTTTGTTTTCAAAAGACATAGGTGAATGGTTGATGCTTAAAAATTAGCAAATTCTGGCCCCATCCGTGTGGCCTCAAGTGGCCACATTCACCCTGTAGTGCAGGTTTCTGATTCTCCTTCACTATCTTCGTTTGCTCCTGTAACAAGATGCAGTCAGTTCTCATCCAAGCCAAAAAGGATGCTGGAATATTTATGAGAACTGAAATCTTCTCAGATATCCTAAAGGAATCATAAGCATGATGACCCTGGGCAAGAACAGTGGATGGTATTTGTAAAGTTCATTTTCCCATTCACGATTCCTAACTGTAAAGGTCTGTTTTTCCCATGTTGATATTTCATCTAGAAAAGCAAGTTTCTGCATGCGCGCTCTGTCCTTGAAGTGGCCCATTACAAGCTGAAGTCCAGAAGCCTCATGCTCCATTACGAATTCCTCCAGAGAGTGAAGAGCCTTCCCCTAGAGTACAGCTACGGGGAGTACCGAGATCTCCTTCGTGACTTTGGGACCCACTTCATCACCGAGGCCGTGCTTGGGGGCATTTACGAGTACACACTTATCATGAACAAAGACCTCATGGAGCGAGGAGGTGCATTGCCCAAGTGACGACACACCTGTCCTGGCCAGCACAGGGATATGTGACAGAGTCTTACACTAAAGCTTGGGGGGAAGGGTCTTGAATTGTATCCCCATTTTCCTCCCCCTAACCTAGCTGTACCTCCGTAGAGGCCTTGGTCTTTATCCTTCTCTTTTGAGCTTGGCCATGTTGGTCCTCCCAGCCAAACTCTGTCTCTTTGGGTGATCCTCCTTTTCATAGCTTCTGTATCCAACAGGATCCAAGCTGGAATACCAGGTCACATATTCATCCTGGATCACTGGATCATTGCACCTGGTTTCTTCTGTGGTTTCCACATCTCAGAAATGGTTCTACCATCCAGCCAGAGACATAAGCCAAAAGCTTAGGCATCAACCTCAATTTGTTTTCTATTCTCCAACAAGTTTCTTCAGATCTACCTCCAAATTTCTTTTCTATTTTTCATGTGTTTGTATATGTGCATATATACCTTATGGGGTTATATTTTTTTCTGTGTGTGAGCACATGCTTGTGTGGGTTCATGTGTAAATAATTGCACATGCATATGCAGGCCTGAGGTTGATGCCAGGAAACATCCTCTATGTTCTTCCACAATAGCAATTGGAGCAGAGTCTCTCAATCAATCCCAGAGCTTGTCGATATGGCTAGTCTCCCTAGCCAGCCTGCTGTAGGGATCCCCTGTCTCCACATTTAGGAGCTACAATTACAGGCAGGCCACCGTGCCCACCTGGCCTTCACATCGGTTTCTGGAGATCCAAACTCTGTTACTTATTTTGTAAGACAAGTACTCTGTCCTTATAAGTCCTAGTCCTTACATTTGTTTTATAGTTAATACCATAGGCTCATCCTGTGACCAATGGTTCATTCACACTTGAATTTTAGTGTGAATATGAATTACAAGCAAATCTTTGAATCTTACCTCAGTTAGGCAAGATCCAAAGTTCTGTCTTTCTACCACCCTTGGAGATGATGCCCAGCATGCTGGTCTACAGATGACACTTTTTTTTTTTTTTCCGAGACAGAGTTTCTCTGTGTAGCTTTGCGCCTTTCCTGGAACTCACTTGGTAGTCCAGGCTGGCCTCGAATTCACAGAGATCCGCCTGTCTCTGCCTACCGAGTGTTGGGATTAAAGGCATGCGCCACCACTGCCCGGCGATGACACTTTCACTAGTGAGGGCTTATACTACTGTGGTTTTCCAGACTAATGGTCAGTCCCAACACTCCCCTCTCTTTCCATCTTGCCCATAAACATTCCAGATCTTTCCAACTGTCTTCAATTACCAGTCTAGGCTGTGAATCCTGCTTTCTATTCCAGTATTCTGCCTCAGGACTGAGCACTTGCCTGGTTCTGCGAACTGTTCTCAGTTACATGGTTTTTATCAGCGGAGCCAGGACTTAGTTAGAATTCCAATGTACTTGCAAGAGGACATAGAATATAAATGCATGTTTTCAGGACTTGGGTCTACCAAGATCAAAGGTACCATCCTCCAACAGAGTTGTTCCAAAGGTTCTGTCCATGGTTTCTAAAACTGCCCCCTATAAATGGCCTAGAGAATCATACAATTCAGAAATATTCAATTGATGTCACCCTCAGAGTTCTCCAGAGTGCTGCCAAAGAAAGAGATAAAACCCTGCCTCATTTCATGCACAGTTAGAAAATTTGCATGGCCATGGAGGCTCTTTTTCTTGTAATACCTATTATCTCAATGAGATTTGTATTTTAAGGGTTCAGACTACTCTGGGGAAAATTCTGTTCTACATTAATAATGCTAGAAAGCCTAGTAGTCAACAAGCCTCTCTTCCTCGGCCAGATTTAAAACAATTTAGAAAGGTCTTACATAAATTTCATCAAGCCCCAGGGAAGAAGATACCTTGGGGAGAATTTTGGGGGGATGAGGTAGGAAGGGATCCTCAAATAAGTAGGGGAAATTTGTACACCCATCCCCCAGGTACTTTCAGACTTATATGTGCATTACTTCAACCAATTAATGCAGACCTCTTCCTCCTTTATCAAAGATTAGAGGAATGTATACCAGGGCAGGCAAGGGTTGGAGCTAGCTCATAGCCACTGGATCAGTCACTAGGTACCTGTGCTGGCTAGTCTTGTGTTAACTTGACACAAGCTGGAATTATCTGAGATGAGGAGCTTCACTTAAGAAAATGCCTCCATAAGATCCAACTGTAAGGCACTCTCTCTCTCTCTCTCTCTCTCTCTCTCTCTCTCTCTCTCTCTCTCACTCACACACACACACAGACACACATACACACACACACATCTTTTTTACTTTATTTATTTATTTATTTATTTATTTATTTATTTATTTATTTACTTTTTATATACAGGGATTCTCTGTAAAACAGTCCTGGCTGTCCTAGAACTCACTCTGTAGATTAGGCTGACCTCAAATTCACAGAGATCCACCTGCCTCTGCCTCCCGAGTGCTGGGGTTAAAGGCATGCACCGCCACCACCACCCAGTTTGTAGGGCATTTTCTTAACTAGTGATTGATGTGGGAGGGCCGAGCCCATTGTAGCTGGTGGTCCTGGGTTCTACAAGAAAGCAGGCTGAGCAAGCCACGGGGAGAAAGCCAGTAAGCAGCACTCCTCCATGGCCTCTGCATCAGTTCCTGCCTCCAGGTTCCTACCCTGCTTGAGTTCCTGTCCTGACTTCCTCTGATGGTGAACTGTGATGGTAAGCTAAATAAACCCTTTCCTCCCTGATGTGCTTTTGGTCATGATGTTTCAGCACAGCAACAGTAACCCTAACTAAGAGACTCCTCCTGTTGAGGAGTCTGGGTTTTAGAGACCAGCTCTGAACACATGACCTCTTTGAAGGCTGCAGCTATCCTCAGAGACTGTGAGGAGGAGGCTAAAACAGGAACTTGGGACTGATCTCTGTGGGGTCTCTGCCCTGCCCCCTATACCTCTTGTCTCCGGATTGAGGACATGTTTATTTGAACCCAGGACCCTAGGACACCAGGAAGGGTTAGGGTTAGAGTCAACCATAGGAAAAGGGACAAAGTGAATGGCCTAGTAGATCATGGATATCTTTCCTTTTTCCTTCAGATTACACGTTTGACGAGGTTTCTGCCTGTGCCGGAATAGATTTCCAAATTGGTGGTGCCGTCTATGAAGTCTACCTCAAATTGGGTGTGTCCGAGAAGAAATGCAATGATATTCTGGAAGAGATCAAAGGTGAGACAGGCTCATGTAACTTCTGTCCTTGTAGCCTTTCTCTCTCTAGTACCATTGGTCCCAGGCTTTCTTTAAGCATGGGATAGTCCAAAGCATTTCAATGAAAATAATAATCTAATAAGTACTTCCTACACACAAAAAAATGAATGAGGTTGAATTCCCATTTTCACAGTGAGCATGTGAGGTAGGTAAAAGGCAAAAAGATCAATATCTAGGCTGAAACTTTAAGGCCAAGTTTCCAGAACTATGAATTATAACCTGAGTATGAGTACTACTGCACATAGTGCTAATAACATCACTCTACTTTGGGGCTGGGAGTGGTCCTGGCTAGAGATAGAATGCTGGGGACCAAGGCAAGGTGGCAGAGGCTGGGCCTTACCTGACATAAAGGATGCCAAAGAGATTAGGAAATCTGGCCCAGCATCATCCATATGGCAGAGGCCACAGGGCAGAAAAAGCCAAGCTAGAGTTGGGGGTAAAGGCAGCCTGGATGGAGAGCCAGGGTCTAGAAGCAGATACCTGGATGCAGTATGGGGAGTTGGGAAGCTAGCCTGTGGAGAGTAGGACTGAGACTGGGTGGCAGTGTTCTGGTCCTGCTTTCCCCCAGTTGTCTGCCTGCCATGTGAAGACTCCCACAGGGGCAGCAGTATACAGGTACACAGTAACGCACAAATGCAGGAATTAGCTGCTAGCCTAGAGCAGCCACTTACACTTGAGAATGAGTTGCTGATATTGTTGATTATTTGTGCATTGTGGTGGGGCAGGATGCATTAGACTCTTCTAAGGAGTCTTGTAGCTTAGTGCCTATACAGGTCCCTGCACAGAACATCGCCATCACCCACAAAGCCTCACTAATCACAATGCTTCTCTCTCTGTCTGCCCACTTACTTGCCAGTCTATTATTTGTCTATATCTATCTGTCATCTATTCATCATCTATGTGTCTATTTACCTATCTTTCTGTGTATCTATCATCTATCCATCTATCTATCTATCTATCTATCTATCTATCTATCTATCTATCTATCTATCTATCATCTATCTATCTATCTATCATCTATCTATCTATCTATCTATCTATCTATCATCTATCTATC
>CABHPP010109489.1:0-13410 GCA_902168425.1 Peromyscus attwateri
CCCCCCCCCCCCCAGTCGCTGGGAAGAGAGGCTTCGAGAAGCTGACCTGAAACTAGTAGATGCCGCCTCAGCAAAGGAGTTTCCTGGGAATAATATTAATGCAAAGAACAGTAGAGGGACGCCAAGCCGCTGAGGAGAGAGTGACAGTGGATGCTGATGACACCCAGGCCCTACATCCAGCCAGGCCTGCTTTCCTCCCTACCACTGGGGATTCCATTTAGGAATCTGTAAACTGTGGCTTGTCTGAAGCAGCTTGGGTTCAGATTTCCTAGTATTTGCTACTAACGTCCTCATCAATGGAGCTTGTGTTGGGGCAGGGATAAAACCCAGTTGGTAGAGTGTCCTCCTAGCGTGCATAGTCCCTGGCACCAGCATACGTTTGGCATAGTGAAGCATACCCATCAACTCAGTGTTTGGGTTGTAGGGGCAGGAAGATCTGGAGTTCAGGTTCACCCTCAGCCACATAGTGAGTGTCAGGCCGGCCTGGAATATGTGAAACCCATGCTCAATAAATAAATATACATTGGCTGTTGTATCTCCTATTTGGACTATCCTGTCTTAAAGGTTAATGGACACTGATAAATCCCAAGCTTTTTGCCGAGGGAAAAAAAAAAGTGAATTGATGAGATAAAACAGTTCCCCAGAACTGTCCCTCAACATCAAAAGGGGAAGCGATAGTTCTGACTAACCAACCGATCGGCTCACCGTTACACTCAGTATTTACTGAAAATCTGTTAGATGCCTGTGACCTGTGACATGCACGAAGACGTGGTTCCTCACCTGTCCCCACCTCCCATCTAGTTAGGAAAAAACGAGTTCAAACAAACACAAAGAGCCAAGCAGCAATGTCAAGTGTGGCTGAGAGGTAATTACTTAGGCACTGCAGGAGTCCAGGCAGGATTCCCACTTCTGTCCCCATTCCAACCGTGTCCACCAAGATTATAAACTGCTGATGCTTCTTCACACATGACGGGGTTATGCTGTGGCAAACCCACCGTGAGCTGAAGATTCCGTAAGCCAAAAGATGCATTTAATTCATCCAACTTACAAAGTACCAGGGCTTAGCCCAACCTACCTTCAGCTTTGCTCAAAACACGTGTGTTAGCCTAGCATTGGGCCAAGTCTTCTAACACACAGCTTATGCCATGTGTTCATGTTTCATGCGATTTACCGACTGCCAGACTGGAAGGGAAAAACAGAATGGCTGTATGAAGGCGTGCTAACACCGCTGTAAAGTTGAAAGATGGTATTTCCAATCACCAGAAGTCAGGGATCATGTGGCAAGCTGATAGACTTCTGGATCAGCCTTTGTATTATTATTATTATTATTATTATTATTATTTTGCTGTGATCAAATACCTGGCTCAGGGGGTAGTGTTCACCTTGGTGCGGAAGGCATGGTGGCAACAGCATCTTGGTCAGACCTGTGCACGTCAGGAGCAGAGATGGGAGCCATGTTGCACCTGCTGGCTTGCCTTCTCCTGTTCTCATTTTTAGTTTGTCCAGAACCCTAGGCCTGGGATGGTGCCACCCACATCCGGGTAGGTATTGTTCCCTCGGTTAAACCTCCCTTGAGGTAAACCTCTCCTTCTGCGCCTCCTTTTATTCCTCTGCCTCCTCTTCTCTATGTCCCAAATATTTCACTCAAAATCTATATTGCTACCTTCTCTTAAAAAAGCCAAGCCCAGGGCTGGAGAGGTGGCTCAGCCATTAAAGACTGAAGCTCACAACCAAAAATCTCAAAGCCAGGCAACTTTGGGTATACATCCAGGGGTGAAAGCAGGGCAGGCCTTACAGAAGTAGCCCAGTCCATTGATTTAACACAAGAAAGGTTATTCCTCACTGTTGTGCAACAGAACTTTCCCTGGGGAAATGCAATATACACATCTACTCACCCTAGATAGGGAGCCCACAACACGGATACCAAAATACGGTTACCACCAAAGTCCAATTTGGTGAACCATGAGTTTTATTGAGGTTACCTACAGGATCAGAAATGACTCAAAGACAGCTTTTCACCAAAGCCCACCCCAACATGGATGACAACTCACACATGGGAACCTGAGCACACGTCACAGCCTACAGGTTGGAGAGCATCTTTCCAGGTGCCTCAGTTGGTCTACACCTCTTCCAGGCAGCTCAGCTGGTTTCTGCTCCTTCCAGGCAGCTGGTTAGCTCTCGCTCCTCTTTGCAGCCCTGTTCCGCTAGTTTTAGAGGGACTCTCAGCTTTTATTGTTTACTCTGGCGGGGGGGGGGGGGGGGTTTGGGTAGGGGGGGTGGTAGTGAATCTGGTCAGTTTCAGGGACTTCTGCAGTTTCTTTGAGTTGTTTACCTTAGTGCTCAAGGAGCTCCCTTACAAAGTGTAATGTTTCTGTCTTGGAGGAACCTGTTACACAACCCTCACAAAAGACAACTATGGATCTAGGTGATTGGCCAGGGCAGCCATCCTATCGGTGAGAGCTTGGTATTGTACCTTCCTGTCAGCAAGGCCACCATGGCAAAGAGAGACTGAGAGGACCAAGCACCAGCAGTCCAGTCATCCCTCTTGGAGTGCATCACTTTAGCTACTTCATTTCATTGGCCCAAATAAGGTGGTTCTTGATCCAAAATCCACAGAGAAGAGAACCAGGAATTAGCGAGCAATTGATGTCTACCACAGCATGCACTTTCTTATGACAATGATAGACTGAGACCCACTATGTAGCTTGAATTCTATTTAGTCTTAATGATAAAAACCCAGAGTCAGATATTGGGGTAAATGCTGAAAGAACAAAGAAGTGAAACAGCCACAGTCACCTCCTCAGCCTGAAAAGGGGCTGAGCCCTGTCTCCTCCTGCCTTATATTCCTCTCTCTGTCCAGCCATATCACTTCCTGTCTCCACCTCCCTAGTGCTAGGTGCTGTGGGATGTTCTGTATGGCAAATGTGTTGCTAATAAAACACTGATTGGCCAGTGGCTAGGCAGGAAGTATAGGCGGGACTAACAGAGAATTAAAAGAACAGGAAGGCAGAGGGAGTCACTGCCTGCCAGCCACCGCCAGGACAAGCAGCATGTAAAGATGCCGGTAAGCCACGAACCATGTGGCAAGGTATAGATTTATAGAAATGGATTAATTTAAGATATAAGGACAGTTAGCAAGAAGCCTGCCACGGCCATACAGTTTGTAAGCAATATAAGTCTCTGCGTTTACTTGGTTGGGTCTGAGCGGCTGTGGGACTGGCAGGTGAAAGAGATTTATCCTGACCGTGGGCCAGGCAGGAAAACTCTAGCTACAGCTAGGATTAAAGGCGTGTGCCTCCCAAGTACTGGGATCAAAGGCATGAGATCCCAAGTCTGAGATTAAAGTTGGGAGCCACCACTGCCTGGCCTCTAGTTAACTAGTGGCTAGCTCTACACTCTGATCTCCAGGCGAGCTTTATTTGTTAGAGCACAAACAAAATATCACCACACCACTGGAAACTGTTCCTTCGATGTGGCATGTAAACACCCTAGTTTGACGCAGTTCCATCCTCCTTCAGTCATTTACTCCACCTGTCTGGACTCACAGGATGCTCGTTTTTACAAGTCCTGGTATAGGCAAAGCCAATCTCAGTATCAGACTATCATCTATCCCTAATGAGCTATGGAGTTATCATCATTTGCTCCCACAGGCTCATGGTTTGAAGCCTTGGTCTTCCACTGGTAGTGTTAATTTGGGAGGTGGGGCCTAGCTGCAGGAAGTCACTGGGGATTGCTATGGAATCATCCTTTTGTACACTGTAAAGATTTGTCACTCCAGTTTGTTTAATAAAATGCTGACTGGTGGATAGCCAGGCAAAAATATAGGTGGGGCAATCAAACTGAGGATGTTGGGAGGAAGAAAGGTGGAGTCAAAGAGTCGTGGGCAGACTCGGAGAAGCAAGATGAAAATGCCACACTGAAAAAAGGTACCAGGCCACATGGCAAATACATAGATAAGAAATATGGGTTAATTTAAGTGGAAGAATTAGCTCGTAACAAGCCTGAACTATCAGCCAAGCATTTATAATTAATATTAAGCCTCTAAGTCGGTTATTTGGGAGCTGCTCTTCCAGAGGACCCAGGTTCAATTCCCAGCACCCACATGGCAGCTCACAGCTGTCTATAACTCCAGTTCCAGGGGATTCAGCACCTTCACACAGACATACATGTAGGTAAAACACCAACACACATAAAATAAATAAATTATTAAAATGCCATTGGAGGCGTATAGATTGCAGCTGTTGGTGGTCATTTTCCTATCTTGTGACTGGAGTCTGACCTAGATAGGAACCGATGCGTAGAGGAAAAGAAAGTTCCGACATACAAGAGGAGAACTAGCCGTGAGTTCATCTTTTGAATCCCTGAGTCTGACATGGGACATGAACATGCTAGATCAGTCTTTGGACACTGTAGTGATGGAGTCATCCCCCTCTTCCTTTCCTGTGGATAAGATGGCTTGAGTCAGGTTTTCTGACACTTGCCACTGAAAGAATGCTGAAGAATACGTACAGAAGATACCCAAAGTCAAACTTTCAGAGGCATGCTGAATCGGCTCCATGGAATTTTATCTGTTTCTATTACTGCTCATCCATCAAATGCCACTCAGCCTCTAAGATACTAAATCTGGAACTGTAGAAACTGCTTTCTCATGGTTCACAGTTGAGTTAGTCATTTAAATAATTTAGTCAGACAACCTCATTTGAATATCTGCTCGGAGCTGGTGCCATCCTTATAAAGGAAGCAAAGTAAAAAGAAAATATCATTCCTTCTTGCCCATAAAGAATGACAGCCTGTAGACTAGGAGTATAGGACAGGCGGTATAGTTCTTGCTTACCATGCACAAAAACCTGGATTTGATCCCCAGCATCACAGAAACCAGATACGTTGGCCTACCTGTAACTCCAACACTCAAGAGTTGGAGGCGGGAGGATAAGGAATTCAAAGTCATCCTCAGCTACATATCAAGTCGGAGGTCAACTTGACCTATAGGAGACACTATCTCAAATTAATAAAACAAAACAAAAACAAACAAAAAACACACAAAACAAACAAAAACCAGCCTCAAGGTCCAGGAAGACGAGTGATACTCATGGAATTGAGGCAATGAATGACTGGGACCCAGAGAAAACCTGATACATTCTGCTCCCAGAATGGAGTGATCCCTGAAGGCAATACTAGGATTGTATGTAGACTTGCTGAACTCTGTTACATCAAAACGATGTTTCAGTCACATTAAATTTCAAACCATGAGTTATTAACAAGTAAATACTGACTACAGAAGTGAATGAATTAACAGATTTTTGGATAGGATGCAGTCTTAGGACACAACGATCTTTCAGCATGAGGCAAATACGAAAAGGCATTCAGGTTGAGAACAGTGGCACATACCTGCAATCCCAGCACTCAGGAGGCTGAGGCAGGAGGAGTTTGAAATCAGCCTGGAATACGTGTTGAATTCAAAGCCAGCATAGGCTACATACTAAGACCTTGTCTCAAAAATAAACAAGCAAAACAAAGGAAGGAAGGGAGGAAGGGAGGGAGGGAGGGAAGAAGGAAGGAGGGAAGGAAGGAAGGAAGGGAGGGAGGGAGGGAGGGAGGGAGGGAGGGAGGAAGGAAACACCACAACTGAGTTCAACACAGAAATAAGATCTGAAATGGTCTTGGTGCCTTTGCCTAGATCTGGGGGCCACATTATAATCTTAGAGATGTACAGTGAAGAAACACCAGTTATTTTTACAAGAGGGGGTTTAATGATGTTTCGTCTTAGCCCCACACAATGCTGCTTCTAGAGGCACTAAAGACTCCCCCACGTCTTCCTTATTTATCCCTGCTTCCCACTCCAAGGAAGTGCTCCTGCAGATTGATCTGACTTTAACATAAGCAGTCTGGACCTAGTATGGGACATGGTGGTTCATACCTGTGATCCCAGCTCTTAGGCAACAGAGTCAAGAGGATAAGAAGTTCGAGGCCAGCTTCAGCTACATACTTACTGAGTTAGAGGCCAACCTGGGCCCCCTGAGACCCTTAAAAAAAAGAAAAAAAGAAAGATAGAGAATAAAACAGTTGACCTTACTTTCTTCATTTTACAAATGAGGGTATAGAACCACATCAATATATACCATGTGCTAAGAGCTCAATAAATTCTGCTGTTTTCCTGAATACTACCATTGTCTTTTCTTGTTACGCTATGATATACCCTGACAAAAGCAACTTTAGAGAGACAGATTTATTCTAGTCACAGATCAAGGGTAC
Source organism: Peromyscus attwateri (assembly GCA_902168425.1). Classification (NCBI taxonomy): domain Eukaryota; kingdom Metazoa; phylum Chordata; class Mammalia; order Rodentia; family Cricetidae; genus Peromyscus; species Peromyscus attwateri. The sequence continues at coordinate 6,253 of CABHPP010109489.1, forward strand.
AGTCCATCATGGCGGGCAAGTCAAGGCAGCAGGGACTCTCAGCGTCTGGTCACATGACACCCACAGTCAGGAAGAAGAGAATAATGAATACTGATTCTCGGCTCACCTTTTCCTTTTTACACAGCCCGGGGAATGGTGCCGCCCACTGTGGGTGAGTCTACTGACCTCAACCTAATCGGATACTCGGCTACAGGCATGTCTAAAAGGTCCATCCCCCAGTCTATTGTAAATCTCATCAAGTTGACAATTGAGATGAAGCATCGCAATCATCATCCTGATTATAACCATCAACATGATGTTTCATCCAACGCAGACTCTGTTGCGATGTGGCCTTCTCAGATCAGTCAGACTCAGGGTGATTCCTCCCTCTCCTGAGCCCAGCAGCTCCTTCCCCTCCAACATCGGATCATCTTCGATTTTAAACTCCGCTCCTTATTTCATATATGAATGAAAAATAAATAAATAAAAAGGAAAAGAGAACAGGACCGCTCCTAGGTATGGTAGAGGAGGTTTGTTGTAGACACGTGGGAGAGTGTAACCGGAGGGTGAGACATCTGGGAGAGTCCAGAGTGGACATGACCCTCGGCCAGGCTGTGTGGGGAGGGGTGAGGAAAAGGAAAGGAAGGAGAGCCAGGTGCGGCAGCCAGGAGGCACAAAGGCACAAAAAAAGTGGGTAACCAAAATGGCTGGATTCTATAGAGAAGAGTAGCCCTGCCCCCTGGGCTGGACGGTTCAGGGTAGGGGCGGGGCATGCCAGCCAGGAGGTCCCTATAACAAGTAGGGACTGAGGGATGCAGGGAAAACCTGGAGCCAGCGGCCACTTTGATATGTTAAATAGGCACCTCAGCCGTTTGACCCGGGTTTGAAACCTAACAATATGCACTACCACTCCCATCTGCTTAGACCTGCTGTAGAGGTGGGGACAATATCTTAATTTTGTTTGTTTGTTTGTTTGTTTTTGTTTTCTCTGTGTAGCTCTGGCTGTCCTGGAACTCACTCTTTAGATCAGGCTAGCCTTGAACTCAGAGATCCACCTGCCTCTGCCTCTGGAGTGCTGGGACTAAAGGTTTACGCCACCACCCAGCTAAATTTTTTCAACTCCTGTAACACCAACCATATGCTGAGCTTCTGATTGGCACTTAATGGACATTTAAATAAACAATGGGCAGGGCCTAGGAAGTAATTTATTTGGAATCCTTGCTGAGGCAGAAAGCAGTCTGGGTTCTGGCATTTAAGAATCTTCACCAGGCAGGTGTGGAGCAGAAACAGAATCATCTATCAGTCATACCTCACAGAGCACAACACCGAGCCTGTGAGGAAAGTGCTGTATTTCATCGAGGAGGAAATTAAGACCCACACCGATGACACAGATCTAGCTGAACAAACGTTAAGGTGGGAATAATTCTCAGGCCTCTTTTTCTGCTGCATGCCTTAAAACAACCATCAATAAGAAGTTATTTCAGTAAATGTTTATGGAAGGGGGGCGACGTTCCCCAGGTTTTCTGTGTGAGGCGGCGGCGTTTCCTCCAACACTCATCAGTCTTGGTGTGGTGGAGAGAAGTGTGGGAAGGCGCTCCAGGGGCAGTGACTGGGCTAGTGTGTGTGGGCTCCGGTGGGGGATGGGGTGGGGCTGCCACTTCGAGGAAGGCTCTTCCGCTCCAGGCAAGGGAGCCAGGTTTGACGCCTGAGTTTTCTAAGCTCTTAAGCTCCGCAAGTCAGCCAGTGTGTGTTTTCCAGAGCAACACTCCTCCAGCTCAACTGAGGGAGTCCCCACATTGGGGGCAGGAATGGAAATGCACCCTCAGAGACAAGAGAAACTTCCTACACGGGTGATCTGGGGTATCCGCTGTCATCATCCACCGGTGGGGATGGAATGAACGCACTCCCTTAAGACTCCTCCTGCAAGACAGCACCTCTCTGGCAGGCCTCCAGGATCTCACACAAGAGAGGCCCCGACCCCCTTAGGGAGGCCTGGGGCCAAGGGCCTCTTTGGTACCCCAGGCTGGTTCACAGGCTCCTTTTCAGGTTTCATGCCCACAATTCCTCTGTCCGTCCACCTGGCCTCTTGCCAGTCTTCTCTATCTCCTTAATCCTCCCTTCCTCCTTTTAAAAGCCCGCCTTTCTTTTCAAATGCTTCCTCAAATGCAGGCTTCTTATTTTTGTGCTTATCCCTTCTAGGTTTTCCCCAGAGAGCTCTGGCTGAAGGCGGGCTTCAGACGCCAGGGTCCGGTTTTATTCATCCCTTCGCTGAGTGGCCATTCATTCTGCAAATATTTGATTAGGTGCACGGGCAAGGTCATTATTGTCAGAAATCGATGAACAAGGCTAGCCCAGATGTTAGGTGAATGAATAATTAGCCAATTAACTAAATAATTACAAGAGTGAATGGGAGAATTAAGAAATGCCACAAGACAGAAAAGTCACTGTGACCAACTTCTCCCATTTATCAGACGTTGTTAGCCAGCCATGCTTGGTAGCACACACCTAAAACCCTAGAACTCAAGGAGCCAAACAGGGGGATCATGAATTTGAAGCCAGCCTGGACTCTGAAGTAGGTTCCATCACACCCTGGACTACGTAAGAAGACCTTAGCTAAAAATCAAACCAAACCAGAAATTCTTACGGAGAGGAGCATGGTGCCCCAGAACTATCACTTACTGGGCATGGCTAAGAACCTTTGAAAAAGCCTTCTCTGGGAGCTTCCTCCTTTTCCTTCTCCCACAGTTTGAAGTATCCATGCCACAGAACATCTCTACAGACGCGATGGCCCAGTCATGACTCTTCCAGACATGCTGGCCACCTTAGTGTCTCAGACCGTATTTGCACTTTCTAACGAATAAGCTCATCTTTTAAGATTAGTACATAATGCAGAACAGTAGGGCATGGTGGAAAGGGGGTGGATTCTAGAGCCAGGCTGCCCATTTGCATGACTCCTGGGTGCATACAAGGTGTGTGGCCTTTGACAAGTTATAAGCACCCTGTGTTCGGCTCCCGCCACCATTAATAGGGCCTATTCAATAATGCCCAACCCATAGATGTATTATAAAGCTGCGAGGAGTTTCTACCCATTCAGAACAATGCTCATAGTAAGGGCTGGAGGCAGCTGTTGGATGTTCTGTTTGGACCTCCACAGCAATGTAGTATATAACCGCCAGAATCAGCCAAGTCTCAGGATGCTGCTAGTCTTGGAGGAGGGGCTGGAACATTTATCAAAGGGACCAGTCACTGACAGCAATGAAGGATGCTTCAGAGGTAAAGAGACACGGGAAGAAATAGTTCTCTAACATCAGCAGTCACTTCAACTGTCCATTGCTCAGACAGTGAGACAGAGGCACAGGGGCTCATGAGCAGGGCTCAGCTGTCCGTCACTTCTTATGTGACTCTCAGTGACAATCATTTTCTGTGCTTCACTCTAGTCTTCAGTGATGGAGGGGAGCATTCTTAGGATAGTGGCATTGGACTATATTGGCCTCAGGGATTCCATGTTATACTCTTCCTAATTTTCCCTCTAAGGGAACTAAGACTCAGGAAAGCCATGTGTCACAGGCAGCATGGGGTGGTGGAAACATGGGAAAGGGTCAGAGTCAGACCCTAGCCTCACAACCCAACCTGGCCCCAAGACTAGGTTACTTCCCCAGTTTAAAAAAAAAAAAAAAAAAAGGAGTAATCCATACTCACCGGGTCACCTTGAGGACCAGGCTGACCACGTGTGTTATGCACCTGACCCAAGGCCTGCAGTAGTTGTATGAGTGTCCAGTGAGGACATTTCCTGGTGCCCTTCTTCACTGGGTAATGGAAGAAAAAAAGCAGGGCAGGGGCCGGAGAGATGGCTCAGGAGTTCAGAGCAATTACTATTCTTCAGAGGACAGGGGTTCGGTTCCTAGCACCCAGCTGGTGGCTCACAACCCTCTGTAACTCCAGTTCCAGGAGATACAACACCCTCTTTTGGCCTGTATGGGCACTGCACACACAGAGCACAGACATTCGTGCAGGCAAAATACCCACACACATAAAATAAAAAAGAAAAGAAATTTAAGCAGCAATAGGGCTCTAAAGACAGAACTACCAAATGATCCTTCAGTGCCATTAATATTAACGGTCCAGTTGAGATCCACTAAACCCATTTGGGAAGCTAGTCAGGGTACCGAGAGCTAAAGGGTTAACATTCAGGTATGAATTTTTAGTTTCTGATTCTTGATGGCACTTGGGACAGGGCTTCTCAGAGAAGAAAAGCCTTTCCCAAGCCCCTGCCTAGCAGCATGGTCTCCAGGGCACAGTTCCCCATGGGAAGTCTCTCTGCCAACATACTTCTACTGTGAGGTTGAATTGTTAAGGTGAGGCACATGCCTGGGCCTATGGCTTGGCTCTCTCTGTCTTCTCTGAAAGCAAATGTGGTTGCGTCCACAAGTGCCACAAGTGCCACAAGTGCTGGTCTGGACCTCAGGCCATGTAACAGGGACCGTGGCACCCTCTCCCTGCCTCAAGCCGAGGTGGAGATGCATCCAAGTGCATCTAAGCCCAGATTCAATTGTGCCATCATCCTGAGATGCCAGACCCAGAGCCAAGGAAATGAGCAGGGTGACGTTTAACAGATAGTGGAGCATTAAGTAGAAGGAGACGGTTTCTTCTTTATCTGTGTTTACAGTCTGGAAAAACATCTTCCTTGGGCCTGCCTTCACCTCTCATTTGCCAGCATTGAGTTGTATGCACACTTCTGGACTAATGGTTTAGACCCTAGTCACCTAAGGGAGGCCGAATCCCTGAACCTCCTAGGCACTTGAGGACTGTGCAATGGGGTGGGAGAAAGCGGGCTCTTAGTAATGCAGCAGGCTACCCTTGACCCCAGGGACTCGTTTTTGTTTGCAGTGGGAGAACATTAAAGTCACAGACTAGCCGGGTGGTGGTGGCACACGCCTTTAATCCCAGCACTCGGGAGTCAAAGCCAGGCGGATCTCTGTGAGTTCAAGGCCAGCCTGGTCTACAGAGCGAGATTCAGGACAGGCACCAAAACTGCAGAGAGAAACCTTGTCTTGAAAAACAAACAAACAAACAAACAAAAGTCACAGACTAGCCAGGCAGTAGTGGTACACACCTTTAATCCCAGCACACGGGAGGCAGAGGCAGGCAAATCTAGCTGAGTTCGAAGCCAGCCTGGTCTACAGAGTGAGTTTCAGGACAGCCAGGGCTGTTACATAGAAAAACCCTGTCCCAAAAAACCAACAACAACAGCAAAAAAGGTTATAAATTGAAGGTGGCTTTGAAGTCTGCCAGTTGGGCCTAAAGTGCATGTACCTCATAAGGACTATAAAAATCCTTGAGGACTCTACACCCCCAGAGCTCTGGACTGACTACAGCATTGTTATGAGATTCCAACAAGGTGGTTTCGTGTGTGTGTGTGTGTGTGTGTGTGTGTGTGTGTGTGTGTACAGATTTCAGCATTCCACATTGGAGGGCATCCTCTGTCTCAGGGTTCAAGGTGGCTGTTCTTCAGAAGACTAAATGGCCTTGTGGTAGACCGGGAACCTAACTCAATCCAGCGCCCAACTTTTCTCCCCAGAGCCACAGCAGACACAGAACAATGCTTGGCCGACGAAGGGCAGGATGCAGGCTGGGTATCTGCCAGGTCACTCAGGCGAAAGATACTCAAGTGTAGAGTATGTCTCGTTTTTTTGTGGCTGGGGATGTTGGAACAGTCCTGTCGAGAGCATTTTCTCTGGGCCTCAGAGCATGTGTGGACTTGAGGACTCTGCCTTGAGACCTTCCACTCTGTCACGGCGGAGAGAAGTTACTCTTTTCATGCATGCTGTTGTGTATCCTGGCAGGAAAGGATGGCAGTGCCAGAAGGTAGTGCCAGTTAATCGATGGGAATCAGCTCTTCCAAGCATTTGTTTTTAGATAGTAGCTAATATTGATTGAGCTCCTACAGGTGCCTAGCACTTCACCAGTCATTGTAGATCCGTTCATTCTCCCGATTAATCCACGCAGAAGCCCACAAAACAGGCACTCTTGCCATGCCCATTGTACAGATGAGGACTCGGGAGTGCAGAACGAGTCACTAGCTTGTGACAGTCACAGCTGCCTAGGGGACAGAGCCACAATTCCAACTCAGATTCTACAGCGCAAACCCACGCTTCTTGACCACACTCGGCACAGGAAGTTTTGTTGCCGTTATTATTTGGTTTTGTTTTCAACAGACTTAACTTGTAAAGTCTGCTGAAACTCCACCCCTATTCAATACCTCCAAGCACAATGGCATGAATGACCCACGATGGAGGCGCCTGCATTGACACAGGAAGTTGCTCCAAGCTTTGAGCTGTATATAATGGCACATAGCCACTCTTAGAGCATCATCCCAAGTGATTGTCTGCCCTGAACACCGTCTTTGCCAGCTGTGTCTTCCCTACTCCAACATCTGGCAAACACTGATCCTTTTACTGCCTTGCGACTGCCTGCTGCAGGGCATAAGACGGCAGTTGGAATGATTCAGAATGACTTCGGGCACGGACTCGTGACTTCAAGGCTCCCCATGTCTTTTGGCTTGGTAGCTCCTTCCTTTTCATCACGGAATTAAAGTCCAGCATCTGAACACACAACAATTTATTTCTTTACTCTCTTTGTTAAGCTTGCGAGATTGGGCAAGTATGAATGATAGCTGTACACATCTGTCTTAGTTAGGGCTTCTATCGCTGTGAAGAGACACCGTGGGCCTTCACAGCATCAGGAATGGGAAGGCTTCAAGTCACCCATTTTGTACGTGTGAAAGAGCACACAGCCAAATGGAGCGGAGTCCTGTGCTCTCCATCAGAGGGCATCCTATTAGCCCGTTTCCTTTGGGGGCAATTGGCTCCCATGGATAGAAGTCACACCTGACCCCCTGTCGTCTACCACACAGTGTTCAGCATGTGATCCATGGATGTCTGTGGTTAGGAGAAGGAATGACCTTCCCCTGACATTTCTGCACCTTTCCAGGGAGCTGCCCTCTGACCTCTTCTCCTATCTGTAGCAGAGGAAAAGAAGGGAATTAACATTCCAGATCTCCTCCATGGTGCAGTCATCAGGGCAGAGGCCAAGTCAGACCATAATTCTTAGCCTTGGCTCTACACTACATCACCCACCAGATGCCAGAGCCTATCCCCGGGCATTTAGTTTGTGTTTGCT
>CABHPP010109490.1:0-25206 GCA_902168425.1 Peromyscus attwateri
TGTGTGTGTGTGTGTGTGTGTGTGTGTGTGTGTGTGTGTGTACGTGTGTGTGTGTGTGTGCACACATCCTAGGGTTGAACTTCTCAGGTAGGTTGTTAGTATGTTTTATGTCTTAAGAAAGCATCTACTAGTGTGTTACACTCCCACAAGGATCAAATTTGCAATAAAAAAGTTTATAGTGATTCTAATGATTAGAAAACCATAGGTGTGGTACAAATTCAGATTTACTTTTTAGTAAAGCATTTTATTAAATCTAAATGCAAATCAAATATTTCCTATCAAAATTGTCCTGTCATAAGGTATTGAAATTATGAAAAAAATATAACCATATTTTTGAACCAGTATGAAAAGGTATAAAAAATAGCCCATAAATGCTTTTCTATGGATTATACAAAAATGGTATTAATTTAATTATTTAGGTTAAAATGTATTATAAAATAGCCTTTCTCTAGAAAGATGTCTCAGTTCTTAAAGCACTCAACTGTTCTTGCATAGAACCAGGATTCTGTTCACAGAACCCATATGAGATACGCTAAGCCTAAAAGTGAATATTACACACTTTTCTGTCTACTAAGGACACATACACTCGTGCAATATATAGAAACCCATGCAGGAAAAACCACATATGCATAGACAGATAGTTGGATGGAGAGATGATAGATAGATGATAGATAGATAGATAGATAGATAGATAGATAGATAGATAAGCAAACCTAAAATGTTACTTTAGCCTGGTTTTATTTTTCTTAATGTTGCTATACTAATAGAGAATTTAAAATTATGTTGGTATCTCATAGTATATCTCTTTTGAACAGTGTTGTTTAACATATAAGGAATTTGCATAGAGATATCCTAGTGGTACTGAAACCAGAGAGAGGATTTGATTAAAAAACCTGTAACAAAATTAAAAACATGGAATAGTTGCAAAGAGTACATGCAGGCAGCAAATGACACACATTTAAAGCAAGGCAGTAAAATATCTAATACTGAACTGCTGTCCATCAGTTCAAGAGCTTGTGATGCCTACATTGAATTTAGGCTCAGAATCAAGACCATGGCAGGGCAGCCTTTTTTTTTTTTTTTGGTTTTTTGAGACAGGGTTTCTCTGTGTAGCTTTGCATCTTTCCTGGAACTCGCTTGGGAGACCAGGCTGGCCTCGAACTCACAGAGATCCGCCTGCCTCTACCTCCCGAGTGCTGGGATTAAAGGCGTGCACCACCACCGCCCGGCGGGCAGCCTTTTTATGCATTATGGTAAATCAAAAACACAATATATTTTATAATATATTCAATTATTGCTAGTTTAAAATTGTAAAATTTTATTGATTGTATACAATCTTTTAGCTTTTCACAACTGTAGAAATACATAGGATATGAAAAGTTTTTTTTTTTTAATCAAAATATCCTTTAAAATAAAAGAGTCACTAGAATATAGGGCAAAACATGTTAAATCCAATTTCACTTTCTAGGGTGAAGATTTAATGAAACACTCACTTGGGGCAACTCTGGTTCATAAAATCTACTTCTTATCTAAATATTAGACTAAATTTAATTCATTGGACAATTCAGAACAAACCATTAGACTACGTTTGTCATGGTGTTATTATGGTCCTAATGTTCAGTAAAAATAGCCTTTCACCCCACAGCAGTAAAATAAAATGCAAGCTCTCCGAGATAAAACAGAAGTTCCAAAAGCAAACTAGAGAAAATAATACTCACTGGTATCTTAGAGAATTCTTAGATAATGACTAACTTTTCTTTGCATTGCTCTCAGGGAAATATAGTTATATTTTTGGCTGATTTGATATATTTTAATAGGCGCTGTCCAACAAACCCCATGTTTGTTACTTTTCGATCCTTTAAAAAAAATCTCTTTGGACTATTTTCAATGCCCAGATTGGGGTTTTCAGTCACAAAAGGAACAGCTTAATAAATGATGTCTTGTTGACTTGAAAGTATTATTCACACATCTCCAAAGTGCCACACATAAAACCAGGAAGTGCTGTATTCACTAGAAAATCCAGTAAAACATTTTTGTGACACCATTAGTAAGAAAAGGAGAGTGGATGAAAGGGAAGACATGGATTCTGCAGCTTGAAGAGCCTGTACTTACTAGTACTTTGAACAGAACCCAGTAAGGGTCGTCTCATCAGGAGACTGATGAAGCCTCATTAGGAAGAGGCTTCAAGTGTTTGGAGAGTAATCCCTCACAGGAAGCCCCATCACAGTCTAAAGTGGATTCGAGACAAATGTGTCTACCTGCTTTTGATTGGAGAGAGTTGTGTTTCCTGTTTAAGAGGAAGATGTGCATACAAGTGAAAAATCATGCTGCAGATTTCCCAGACCCAGACTTAGAGATGCAAAGTCAGGAACCCCAAGCAGATAGACTCCTGGGATGAAGTACACTGAGGAGTACCATCACTTCTGCGGACGCTTCCATTACTCTGATTTTCACTGCAGCTCTCCTTTCAGTTCGGCATCAAATCTATTTTCATATCATTTGAACACTAAGAAAACTAAAGGCAATTGTACTTTAACATCATCAGGCAGTTACGTGGCTGCTCCCTTCTTTATTTCCCCTTCTTAATTTCTAGAAACAGAATAACTGGCAGGTGTCAGAAATGTACGTTGCAGCCTTTTAAGATAATTCCCGCCTTTAGAAAATGATGAACATTCCCATATTTCTTACAAAGTTTGGAATGTTTTTAGGTTTCTGGTGCAATGGACAGGAAGACCCATTGGTGGAAAAGTCTACCACCCTGAAGGATGAGGGGAGCTGCTTAAAATTGCCCCCAAATGCCCTTAAACAATATTGCCTGCATGCTTGATTCAGGAACATGGCCCTTCCTTTAAGTCTGATCTCACGCCATCAAGTTTGTCAGTTCTAAGCGTTCCAAAGGTGGCTCTCATTCCAGGGCAGTACTAGCCATGAAGCTAGCAAGAAATTTGAATTCTAAGTAACTTTAGTGATTACAGTGGGAAACAGTGCAAAACGTATGAAATAATATTATCTGCAGGATATTTGCTTTCGAATTGCAGCATTAATCAATGATTTTGTTTACATATATATGCTAATTTTCTTCCATTCTGGACCAGGCACTGTAAGGATATTTAGGTATAGTTGCATTTATGAAGAAGTGAATTTCTAGCATTTTTAAGAGTTGGCTATTAATACTTATATAATAATCCCTAACTTTTATAAAGTAAATAAAAAATTGGCAATGGTATATAGTTCTATTTGAAGAATGACTAGGATTGGGGAAAAAACTTCCTCAAGCAATATATATTTTTAATTCATCTATTTGTATATCCCGGCTGCAGCTTTCCCCACATCCTCTGCTCCTGGTCCCTCTCCTCTGTCCCTTCACCTCCCATCCCTCAATCTTCTTCTCTTTCATCTTCATCAAGAAAAGGGCAGGTCTCTCATGGGTGTCAACAAAACATGGCATATCAAGTTGCAGTAAGACTAAGCACCTCCCAATGTATTAAGGCTGGGCAAGGCTACCCAGTGTGAGGAGTACAGTCCCAAAGGCCAGTAAAGAGTCAGAGACAGCCCCTGTTCTCGCTGTTAGGAGTTCCACAAGTCGACCAAGCTACACAACTGTAACATATATGCAGAGTGCATGGGTCAGTCCCATGCAGGCTCCCTGGTCATTGGTTCAGTCTCTTTGAGCCCTTATGAGCCCAGGTTGATTATGTGAGCCTTCCTGTGGTGTCCTTGACTCCTCTAGTTCCTAAGCTCCTTTCTCCTCCTCCAACTCCACAGGATTCCTCTACTTACTGTTTAACTGCTGTGGGTCTCTGCATTTGCCTCCATGAGTTAGTTGCTGGATGGCCCCTCTCTGACAATTGGGCCAGACAGTAGTCTGGTCACAGGAGATGGCCAGTTCAGGCTACTTATCTGCTATTGCTGGAATTCTAAGCTGGTCCTCCCTATAGAATTCTGGGAGAATCCCCTGCACCAAGCTTCCATAGACCCACAAAATGCACTCCCTCCCCCGCTGCAGTACTCCTTGGTACCCCCCAACATGATCGCTCATGTTACCATCCCCACCTGCCCTCAGTCCGTTTACAAAATTTCTTCTATTTCCTCTTCCCAGACAGATTTGAGTGTCCCCCCAAGAAATCTCTTTGTTACCTATTCTCTCTGGGTCTGTAGATTGTAGTACAGATAACCTTTATTTTACAGCTACTATCCACTTATGAGTATATACCATGTTTGTTTTTCTCCGTCTGGGTTACTTCACTTAGAGGAGAGAAAATTAAAATTCTAGGAAACATGTTAAGATAATCATGGGACAGTAGTGCATAGTGTGTGTGTGCATGTGAGTGTGCGTGCGTGCGGTGTGTGTGTGTTGTGTGTGTGTGTGTGTGTGTGTGTATGTGTATACAGGCTGGTGCACATGCAGAGGACAGAGGTAGATGTGTGGCCTGCTCTACCACTCTATTTCCTTGAGGCAGATCTCTCACTTGCTGAAGGCCAGCAAGTCCCCAGAATCCTTCTCTTGCTGGAGGCCAGAAAGCCCCAATGGATTAAGCACATGGTTTGGTCATGCATGAATTTTACTGTGTTTTCTTTCCTTTTCTTCTTTTCTTTTTTGAGACAGGATCTTACTATGTACGCTTCACTGGCTGGAACCCACTCTGTGTACCAGTATGGCCTCCAACTCAGAAAGCCATGTGTCTGCGCTTTTGTGTGCTGGGATTAAAGTTATATGGTATTATGCCTGGCTTCATAACATGGCTTTTAAATGCTGAGAATTTGAATCCAGGTTCCATGTTTATAAAGCCAGTACTCTGACCCACTGAGCAATTTCTCCAACTCCTGCTGCTAACATTTCCACATGACAATCTTAGAAAATTTTCTTACTTGCCACCACTGATCAAGGATCCCATTTAACTTAGGAGATCCTAGTGAGGATATCCAGAAGTACTGAGACCTTGATAAACAACAAAAGCCAATTCACATCAGCAAGATATATACATTTTAATTTTTTTTTTTTTTGGTTTTTCGAGACAGGGTTTCTCTGTGTAGCTTTGCTCCTTTCCTGGAACTCGCTTTGGAGACCAGGCTGGCCTCGAACTCACAGAGATCCGCCTGCCTCTGCCTCTTGAGTGCTGGGATTGCAGGAGTGTGCCACCACCGCCCAGAGAGATGGTTCAGCCGTTAAAAGCTAGGCTCACAACCAAAAGCATTTTAATTTTTAAAATGTTCCTTCTGCATTAGAAAGGGGAAAAACTATCATTTTGGCACAGGGATCAATAAATTATTCTTTATCTATTGTGTTTTATACATCTGTAACATTGTGACTTTTCTGTAGATTAAGAAATTTCTGAGAGTTGTGCTTAAACTTGTTTGAAATAATTATTGATATCGCTGATTTTTCTTTAATCTAAATCACAAGATTTTTACTAGACTTATTCAATTTCAATATTATTTTTGTTCTTCTCTATTATTTTATCAACATAGATATTATTCTCACTCAATTTTTTAAATTCTTTTATTGTTTTTATCAACAATAAAATACTTGCTTTCTGTTGGTGAAGTTTTTGCAGATACTCACTTCAACCATTTTTACCGGAAGTTTTTCAGGTTTCTTTTTTTCTTTTTTATAAGTAGCCTATAATAAGATTTTAAACTGGGCGTCAGTGGCACACACCTTTAATCCCAGCACTCCAGAGACAGAGCCAGGTGGATCTCTGTGGGTTCGAGACCAGCCTGGTCTACAGAGTGAGATCCAGGACAGGCACCAAGACTACACAGAGAAAACCTGTCTCGAAAAACAAACAAAAAAATTTAAATAAATAAATAAATAAATAAAGATTTTAAATGATCTCATCTAATAATATTCTTTTTCACACATTTATTTTATGTTTAATACTAATTGTGTTCTTATTCTCTGCATCTGATAGTACCTTTTATTTCTTAGCTGCTTGTTTCTATTTGGTAAATAGTCTTTTAAATTTTCTAGGGCCCAGAAGACAAATTATAATTACATCAAAATATCAGTCATATTTTACCAATTCTTTAAGTGATTTGATATTTGGTCATTTCAAAAGAGCAATTTTCTCTAAAATCTCTTGCATATTAGGATTCTGTCCAGAGAGCTATATTTTTATTTTGTTTTTGTTTTTCAAGTAATGAATTTATTTTGAGAATTTTATTTGAGTACTGTATTTAAAACATTTCCTCTCTTCCCTTCCTTCCAATTTCTTCCATATTCCCCCACTCCTCAAATTAATAACCTCTTAATTATTATTATATAATATATATTATATTTAATTATGTATATTTTATGTATAATACATATATATTATTATTTACATCCTGCTGATTTTAGTGTTACTAATGTTTGTATGTGTTTATTGCTGATTTCTGGGAATTGAATAACCTATCGGGGTTGGTCCCTGGAGAAGATTGATGTTCCCTACCTCAGCAGCCACTAACAGCCTATAGCTCTGAGAGCCATGTTTTTAAAGTCTACAAAGGGATGTATAAAAACTAGCCTGATATCAGTAGAAATTTATACATAATTGTATAATTCACAAAATCAACTATAATTGTACATGAGTATGCCTATCTACTCAGTGTTTAAAATATATTAAAAAAGATGAAATAAGGTTGGAGAAATGTCTCAACTGTTAAGAGCACTGGCTTCTCTAGCAGAGGAACTCAGTTCAGTTCTTTGCACCCATACAGGATCTCAGAATCACCTGTAATACCAATGCTAGAGTTTATTCCCTCGTCTGGGTTCAGTGGGCACTAGATATGCAAGTGTTATGCATATAGACATATAGGCACCCACACGTACATATATTATTTGAAGGATTTATTTCATGTTTGTGCATGTATTGCCTACATGTATGTTATGTGCACTGCATGTGGGTCTAATGCCTCCAGAAGCCAGGAGAGATCTCTAGTTTCCTAGAAATTTGAATTATAGATGCTTGTAAGGTGAAATATAGGTACTGGGAATAAAACCTTAGTCCTCAGAAAGAACAGCAAGCACTCTTAACTATGGAGCCATCTCTCCAGCCCCACATAATATTTTTTACTCTGAAAAATTGATGGAAATGCACTAGAAACTATTTTAAAAGGATTCACAGATTAGATAGAGACCAGTAGATAGCAGAGGAAAGATAAGGGATAACATGCCAACACAATACATGGTTACCTACATTAGTCAGTTCACTATATCTACAACAACATACCGTGACGTGTACCTTCCTTCATTGTTTAGAAAATAGTATTAAACACAAAATAATAGTGTATTGTTCCAAAACAAACTCCATCACCACAAATCTTAACAGTTCTATTTTCTTGTGTATATTTTTGTAATTAAAAGCAAAACAATGGAAAGATAATTATGTAATTCATGAATTAGAGTAATATATCAGAATAAGATGAGGAGGTGTGTGCCCTAAGTCATTGAGAAATGATAGGTGTCCCATAACAGTATCCTCTGAGTGTTACAATAAAATTTAATCACCCAGAGATATCAATGCCCAGGTTCCTTTGAGACCATCCTCATCACCTAATGTCTCATTCACATAGCATCAGCCCTAAGCAAGCACGCAGAGTTGTACAGCATGGAATGATTTGCAAACACCTGTACCCACTGCTGAATTAAGACTCCATTTACTATTTGCTTCATGCTGATAAACTGTGGTGCTTATCTTCTGAAACAAGCTTACAGAATAAAAGGAAGCAAGGCAAAATGGAAAGTTCAGGACTAGTATTTTTGGACTTTATTTTACACACACATATATATGTGGTTAAGATATTATGATAAAGATTAAATATCTTTTACCTAGGAAATCATCTACACCTAACCTGATGTTAGATACGGAAACAGAAATAAAATAAACATAGAAAGAAAATGCTGATTTGTAAACGTGGAAGGTGCCCTAATTACTGCCATTCATGAGAGTGACTAACAATGCGTTTTTATTAGCACATGGCATATTGTCTCTTGTGTGTATTGCAGCATACCAGTTTACTTTCTGTATAACTCAGGGTAAATCATTTGCCCTCTCATGTCATCCGTTGTCTCAGGATGTCAGTAAGGATATTCACTGGAGAAACCCTAAGTTCTCTTCCAGTTTTAAGGTACTGTGATCTTATGACCATGCAGGAACTCAAGTCCCAGTTTGCAACTCTGACTCAACACTTGAAGGATTTCCTGTCTGAGACTGCGAACTTGATTTCAGGGTCTCCAAATCCTTTTGCTCATCATCTGTATCTACCACCCCCACTAATTCTTCAAGTTTCTTCTCCAAATATGTCTTCAATGTCCTTCGTATTACCTTCATTTTTCTCCGATGTGAGATACAAAAATGGAATCTAGAGCAGAGAAAGGACAATCCATACTTAATTGTAAGAAGCAATATTTGAAAAATAATTATATAGTTGGGATTTTTTTGTTCCTGGATTATTCTGTGTTCTCTTACATTCCATCTACTATTTGCATCAACTTCTGTCTAGTTCTTTCCCCATTTTCCATTAGAGAGGAAGGAGTTTGGACAATCTCTTTGGCAAAGGAATGCTTGGAGGGTGGAAAACTCACAGTAACACAGCACTTGCCAATATTACAGCTTCTGCTATCAATACCAGATACAGCGCAATCTCTCGATTTTCAGCCTTCTTTGGATTCTCATCTGGAAGGAGAAAAGGAAGTAATGGAAATGAGTTTGGAAGAAGAGTAATAGTAATTGGGAATCTTTATACAGAATAGACTCTTTTCAAAGGAGCTGGCCACCATCTGCTTTATCACTATTCCCGGGCTTCTTGTGTTAGACCCCTTCAAAAATTTTCCACTTGCCACCCTTTAACCTAAAAATTTTTGCAGTGGAGTCCAGAGTCCAACCCTACTCACTTCTCATCCACTCCATTGGCTTTGTTCTATGTTTTCCATGTTGATGTACATTTTACTCAACATTTTTACCTCTTTTGGTAAGCATTACTATAAGCTTTATTAAAAACACTAGGAAAAAAGTCAATGGGCCATCTGGTTCCTTGATCCCTGTCCCCTCAAATTGCCATACTACAGCCTATGTCACCTTTACAATAGTCTCCTCTGAAACATCGGGTGGTCATGCGAAGACAGGTCCAACAGTCAAGGACAGGACCTTCAGTTACACCTGGCAAAGAAAAATATAATCATAAAAGGGATATGGCAAGGGTGTTCCTTAGCTCATAAATATAGATTAGATCTCAGACATTCCCAGGACTTTTAAGTTACATTTTTGTTCAGCCCTTCCTCTAGTAGTCAAGATTCTTAAAATTTCAAAGATTATAAATATTTGGCTCTTTGTGGATGAAGTGGAGCAATGATTTCATAGCTTATGTTGGAGCAGTAGGTTGGAGAGGCATGAGCTCTCCTTCAAACTGTACAGTGTATAAAATCTTATAAGCTCAACTTTGTCATCAGATATTATTCATATTTCCTTTACAGCTCTAAGAATTGGATTCAAAGTTAACTAGCAGGAGAGAAGAGCAAACAGAGAAAGGAGATGGGAAAATATGGGCTGAAACCTCAAGGCGTCACATGTACTGTACTCACTGCAATCTTCTGAACAAGCTAGAAGAGAATCAGAAAGATCTAATGAGCTTAAAATCACTTCACGTGTGTCATATTTTTACCTACATTGTCCCCGTTGTACATTCATTTCTCACTACAACTAGGTCCACTGTAACCTGAACCCTCACTCCTCTTCTCATCCCTTAGTTCCTGTTCTCTGACATACACTTTCAATGTTGTTAGGTAGAAATGTCTTATTACCAACTGCAGCGAAGTTCTTCAGCGTTTCTTTCAGTTGGGATTCCAGGTGTTGGCGAACACTAAGAAACTTGCCTTGGGTGATAAAGACACCTAAAAAGGAAATGGAAAGGATACCAGAAATTAGGGTGATTGTTTCAGAATTTAATTTGCTTTGCTCTCCGCAGAAAATTTCCTCAGAGCTGTTTACCCGTTGGTACCATACAACTGACAGTGAAACAATTATCTTACCTTTCCATGTTTCATTGCCTATTTTATAAAGTTCCTCTTTGAGCCATACTCTCAATTTGACAACATTTCGAACATCTACAGAGGAAGGAGAAAGGTACATGTGTGGTAGGAAATTATCACGTCTTTGAAGGATGCGGAGTGGACCCAGGTGTTTTCTTCCATACCCCCCTTCTCCCTTTAGCCGCCCAAACTCTCAGGACTCCAGCTTCCCTCACCCAACAACCGAAGCGTCTTATCCTTGTGGGAGACTTTGGAGCTTAAGTGGGTTATCTCCTTATGCTGCCTGTCAAGCAGTTGAGTTCTCCCAGGAACTTCTACAGGTACCAGCTTTCCCAACAAGGTCCTAACATCCTCTATGAATTTGGGGTCACACTCCAAACAGCCTTTGACCCCATGAAAGGCTGCCAGGGACAGAGGCAAAAGCAGAAGTACCCATAGGTCACCCATTTCTTTGTCCCAACCCTTCTCCACAACACTGGTTGTCCTGGCAACTGGTTCACTTAGTTCTTTTTTCTTCAGAAATCCAGGAATGAGATCTTTGTCTTGGATGTTCTGAGTATACTTTTCCCTCCTTTTCCATCCAGATTTTAGGGAATCGCATTTCCCTAAGGATCTTCAGTAGTTTTCTCACTTTTATCCTTCATTCCAGAGAGAGGGAACTGCTGGCTGGGGAGCAGTTACCTGAGTTCTGAGTGTAGAACACAGAGAAAAAAGCCTTGAGCTCATACAAGCAGAGTTCTGTGCAGGGAGATATCTAGAGAAGGTTTCTTTAGCTCTCTGCCTATGTGATATATCTGTTCTGTCTGTTACTGAAGCAGTATCGAGAAAAGTGGATGTTGGAAGAGATCTCATAAGACCTTAGAGTTTAACCCATATTTAACTTCTAGGAGGTAAGATATGCCAAGAATATTTGAATTGTTTGAGTTCCCTTTCCTTATTGGCAGCAATGTTATTTTAACATAAGTAATGGACATTTATAAACAGTAATACTTGATAGATTTTCTATAATTTATAACCTATAAGAAATTTTAGAATACACTTGTTTGTGGGATAACTCCTTCAGCCATTTAAAAAACATTTTTATGATATTCTTCTCAGCAGATCTGGACCTTGGAGCTACATATAGGAATTGAAGGATACACAGTGATAAGTGAGAATCCAGTAATGCTTAGGGTTCCCGAGCAGATACAGCCTCAAATACTGATGCTACAATATTTCATATGTAAAATTGTAACCACAATTATCATGGATTGCTGTCTTGGACAAATTAGATGAAACACAGACAATTAGACATTTTCTTTACATTATGAGATCTTTCATTAAAAAAATGCTCTGAGTTCTTTGAAGGAATTAAGTCTGCTTTTTCTAAGATGATTGGTTATGTTTTTTATTTATTTACTATTTATGTAGTTGTTACATCCTAGAAAGCAGGAAAGGCTAATAATAAAATTTAGAGAGCTAAGATACCATGTAGTCAAGGAGTGGGGATTTGTGAGGCAAGTTAAAAGAACTATTAATTATATTGCTACCATGTGTACAAGTACTGTACTAGACTTTCAGATAAATGAACATAAGCCCTCATAACAGAACATTGCTTTGAGAAGCTGCCATGTCCATTTTATAGACAAGAAACTAAGGATCAGAAGTGAGGCCATATAATTTACTGGTTTTGGGTCAGGGTTCAAACTCATGTTCATTTGACTCCAAATTCTGTATGATCCACAGTCTCACAACAGCCACATTTTGAGATAAAACAGAAAGTAATTGTTTGGAATTTGGCAGTTCAGGAGATGAAAGATAGTTCAAATTATTTTAATAATCTTTGGCATGTAAAAGTTTACATCCTTTTAACTAGACAATCTCATTCTTAAGAAATCATACAAAGAGCTGTCGCATGCTGAAGTCAAGGCAGCTAATGGAACCCACTAATCTCTAGGAAACAAATTTGGGTACTAGTGTGTTAAGGATATTGGTGGCCTTGAGTTTCTATATGAGAATAACCTGTTATAGCATATGTAAAAACAATTATAATTTTCTTGGAACAGTTCTTAGAGTTTCATAACTATAAAATTTGAACTTTGGGAAAAGGGAGTTGTCTAGAAATCTATAATGATATAATAAGCACATTGATTAAAATAATAATACTCTTGTCTGTAATGTCAATTCTTAAACCCAAATGTTGGATTGCATATGTTAATATTAGTTTGAATTGGTATGAAAGAAATATGATTGATCATCTGTGCAAAGTTTTAGACTTGCTAGCTGTTTACTCTGTGTTTGCTTGAAGTAGGATAGCAGATAAAAACTAATGTACATATCTATATTATAATAAACATTTATTTATTGATTTGTGATTCATACATGGATCTTGGGTGGACACGTTTATATACTATAACATTAATGGTTAGAGCTCCACATCCATGGAGGTGTTTATAGTATTTGATTTTTCTTACAAATTATTTAATGCCGAAGTTTTACAATTTGAAGAACAAGTTTTATAAAGAACATTTGATTCTTTATAGAAATTTCCCTAACAATAAATATGAGTTCACAGAGCTTACCATGGAACCTACTGTATTGTTCCTGAACATTATATTTACAGTACACTTAAAGGTTTGACAAGTCATGCATCTTTATTAGATTTTATTATTTTTAATGTGTATATGTATTTGCCAGCATGAGTTTATGTGTGTCATATGAATGCTAGAGGACATGGAGGCCAGAAGAGGGCATCAGACTCCTTGGAACTGTACTCCCAAGCAGTTATGAGCTGCCATGTGGGTGCTGAGAACCAAAGATATGTTTTCTGGGAGAGGAGTGACCACTTTTCTCTGTTGAGTCATGTCTGCAGCCCTCCAAATACCTTTTGTATTCAGGTGAGGTTCATCACATTTCTGCTTACAATATGGGATTAGAATTATTTCTTGATATTGTTTACATTATAAACTGTCTTTCTAGGCAACATTGCAATTATATGATATATTGACATAGTTACTATGTGCCAGATATTCACAGGTAAAATGTTTAATGTTCTGTATGTCTCTCCATTCCTATCCTGTTCTCAAGTCTGAAAAGTTACAGGTAGCCTGGAAGACTTAGAAAAATCATATCTCTGATAAAGTCCCTTCTCCACAAAACAAAAAAAAAAAAAAAATGGACCAAAAGAAATGTTGACACTATTAAGATAGAGGGAAGAAATAATGGGAAATAAATAGTAAAAACAGAAAATAAGTTGCAGCTTCTCTCTAGGTAAGGGTACTAGAAGAGATTATGTGCTGGAAAAGCTACAGAAAACAGCAAGGGTACATGAGCTTGTATGGAGAGATGTACCTGAGGTAAAGTGTGAGCATGAGAGAAGATGCTAATGAGGGTGGTGCTCTGGAGACAGCAGCAGTTCCCAAATAATATGGAGGAACACATGTGTTGTTAATGTGTAACATTTTCAGGGGAACTTAGGAACTGACATGAAAACTTGCTGATGATCACTATCAGATCTTCAGCAGAAGATGTTAGGTGAGTGGTGGAGAGCACAATAGTACACTAGAAAAGAAAGTGGGCTTGCAGCAAGT
Source organism: Peromyscus attwateri (assembly GCA_902168425.1). Taxonomy (NCBI): domain Eukaryota; kingdom Metazoa; phylum Chordata; class Mammalia; order Rodentia; family Cricetidae; genus Peromyscus; species Peromyscus attwateri. The sequence goes on from CABHPP010109490.1 coordinate 13,579, forward strand.
TCAAGGGTATTGATATTCAGAACAACAGGAAGACCAGGATGCTGACAGAATTAAGACACAGTAGGCAGAAGCTCCACACAATTTCCTGCAAAGGCCACAGGAATGGTCAAATGAAAGTGATACCAACCTCATTTCAGAAGGTATGAATTGTCAGAAGATTAAACAAAGATCATTAATAGGTATCAAACATCAGTGAAAAATTCACTGTCCAGTTTCATGAGAAATCAAGTGTTTACCATCTTACTTGAAAAGAGAGAGGCTCCTGGAGGCTATATTCACAACCATTTCAGCATGTTCTATTGGCTGGACTGAATCCATAGTTGGACCCAGAGAATGAAAACAAACCTGGATTTATTTTAACCACAGTTATAAATGATCTGGCATTCAAGAGTTACTCAAGGCTCTTGGCTTTTTAACATCATTTAAATTTGGGTGGGTTGGTAAGAGGTTTTGTGTCTCCTAGACATAGACCACCCCAAGTAGAAGATGCTTCTTCCTCCTCTTACCCTCCACTACACAGTGCTGTGAGATAATAAAATCTCCCCACACCTATGTATTATTTTGAAACAAAATAAAAATAAGGTGTTAGGAAAGAATTGTTCCTTTTAAAAAAGCATTAACCAAGCTCTCTCTCTCTCTCTCTCTCTCTCTCTCTCTCTATATATATATATATAAAAAAGTGCGTCTTGGTGAATTTGGTTTTATTAAACTGTGTTAATACTGCTTTATTTTCTCCTCAGTGTGGTGAGAAGTGGTAGGTAGGTAGGTAGGTAGGTAGAAATGGTGCTCATGCCATTTAGAATATAAAGAGAAACTGTGGTCCTTTTGTTTATCTGTATAAATGTGTGATCTAGCATCTGAAGCACACTGATAATTAATTTTAAACATTACTTATTTCATTTTTTACAAAATATGACTTTGATATTTAGAGAAAGGAGACATGTAGAAAAATCACACACTTAGTGAATGAAGATTTAGGAATGTAACTTAAATTTGTCTGTTTTCAAATCCATATTCTTTAACGAATACCAAAATGTTTCCTGAACATGTTTGAATCTAGGAACTATAATCACTGCTTAAGTTAGCAAAAGCAGAGACTCAGAGAAATGGTACTTGTGAGAAAAGAAAGGCATCTTGTTCTTACTTTCCCTGAGGATTAAAAAGAAAATAAAGTATGTCTAATAATACTTTCAAAAAATGTTCTTCTTGTGGCCCTAACTTATCCACAAAACCCAGGAAACATCAAAGAAGAGGGGCAGAAAGAATGGAGAAACTGGAGGATGGGGATAAGTATTGTGTAGTGCTGCCTTATAGGACCACTGCCCAGATGAACTTATAGCATCTTTGGTTATCTCCACAAGACTTGCAGAAGATCAAGTCAGATAAAATGCTAACATAGAAGAGGCAGGAACTCAGGAGGCCTTATCTCTAGCTGAGAATCTGTTAGTGAATGATTGCTGCTGGGAGATGGAAGGAACATTTTTCCTTGGGCTATGGCCATAGTTTGATTGTCCATGTCCAAGTATGTGGCTACATATTTATGAGCCTATGCATAGTACTAATTGGAAGCTCCAAAGGAGTGAGATCCTGCCTAGTACCTTAAATCTGACCAAGAACTACCAGTTAGGCAGGTCATACACTATTGTGGATAATCAACTATTGTTATTTTGCTAAACTGACTGATAATCAAACTTCCTTTTAAATATTTGTCTTTTTAATTGAAGGTTAGTGTGGCCACACAACTCCACCCCTTATCAGAGAAGCTTCCTACTGAAGTGGACAGTGATTATTACAGAAACTCACAACTAGTCAAAGTACAAATACTAAGGAATTGTAGATTTCTCAGCCACAAATGAAGCATTACACCATACTTCTAAGACTGAAGGATCATTAAGAAAGAGGGATTAGTAAGATTGTAAGAGGCAGAGAAGTTGGAGAGAACTGCTGTGAAATAGTGTTTTCTAGAAATGACAGACCCACAGCAGTTATGACCTAATAGATTGTAGGGCTGCCTGTAGAAGAACTGAACAAGATCAAGCCAGTCAACATTAAGCAAGGATGGGGTAGGACCCACATGACAACACCCATTAGATGAGAGCTATTAGCAATTTATTGCTGCCAGGAAAGGAAGAGTCTATTATCTTCATGGGTGTTGCCTTTTGTAGAGTACCCATGCTCCAGTGAATGGCCTGCACCCACACACATACTGACAGCTCTAATTATACTCAATGGATCATGAAAAAAAAAAAGGTACATAGTTGGGAGGGGATCTACTGGTTTGGGAACTGTGGGAGATGATAAGGGTTAGTAAGACCTAAATACATTGTATGCATATTTGAAATTCTCAGACTATAGATACATTTTTAAAAGGGATATGAAGTTGAGAAGGGGTTATGCTGAGTAAAAATCATTGAGGAAGTTGAGGAGGAGTGTGAGTTAGAGATGCTTAAACACATTTCATAATGTGTAAAAATTCAAAGAAATAAAAAAATGTCAACAAATAAAATGAAATGAGGAATCTGAATGGGCCATGGTAAGGGTGTTATGTTTCAGTTAAGAGGAAAGTAGATGTTGGTGAGATGAATCATTACATTTAAATTGTTGTTATGAATTATAACAGGAGGTTAGGAATTTCATCAAGATTGAGGGTCCTATTTATGGCTTGGACTTACCTGAAATAGGGGTGGTCAAAGATAAAAAGAAATTACTTCAAAGACTCTTTCATCATGTTAACTATTGTTTACATTTACTTCCAGAAGATTATTTTTGTGTTTTTCTAAATGCACGTGTGAGTGTGTGTGTGTGTGTGTGTGTGTGTGTGTGTGTGTGTGCACATGATTGGGGAGTATGAAAATTATTGCATTATATATAGTAAACAGGAATTTTTCAATTTATATATTCCACAAATTAAGTCATTCTTAGCTTAAACATATCCACCAACATGAATTCTAGAACCACCATAAATCAGTTTTCCAAATGGCGAAATTTTTAGATGAAAATATGAAATGGTTTTCAATTGTAACTCTTTGAGAATTTCACTGTAAAAAGTACTCTAAAGTAGTCTCTCTCTTCTCCCTTCACAAAAGACCTTGAAAAAGCATGCATTGACCACTTTTCGTTTATGCCAAGTTCGGTTCTGTGTCTGAAGGGCATATGCAATAAATTGCTCATACACTATCTCATTTGCAGCTTCAATTTTATGAGCTCCCGTAAAACAATTACCATATATACATTCTACAATAAATGGGCAAACAAAGTGGCTGCAAACAATATGGAAAAGTCAATAATTAATTTCAGATTTCTAACTGTAGCAGAGACACTGGATCTTTCTCTTCTTTTCAAAAGAGACAGTTCCTTTGTTAGGATTATGCATGCATGTTAATTCACTGCTGTGTGGTTTCTCTTTTTCCAAAGCTTGTCGAAGGTCTAATTTATGTGCAAGACTGGAAGCTGTTTAAACGGATAATATGCCTCCTTCGTGAGAGATACCACCCCTTTATGCTCCATTAAATTCAGCTGTTGACTCTATAAGCTACATACCAATTATTTCTCTCCAGAAACAGCAGCATAGTTTTTCCCCCAACAAAGGACAACAGATTATTGTGGCCTGCTATTAATCTCCACACAGTCTACAAAAAAACTCACAGGACAGTAGGAAGAAAACAATTGAGCTGCCATTTTAACATTTTCGAAATATCATATAAAGCAATAAAAAGAGTATGTTGTCTGATTGCAATACTCCTAATTTGTTTCATATATCTCCCAAATAGGCACACTCTAAAGTTAAACAAGAGTGGCTTGCTGATGCTGAAGCCCTGCCTGCAGATGAGTGGATCAGGGCTTAACCTGGTCATTCTTGATTTTCCCATAACATCATTGTGACTAGTCTCTGAAAACACAACTGTGTAAAACAATTGGATGGAAAAGGAAGCAAATGCATGTTGCAATAGGAAATTGAGTTTGGGCTATATTACGAGTCAGATAGCTCCCACACCTCCAGCACTGGAGGTTCCACAGTCAAGGCCTGGGGAAATAATCTCTTCTAATAGATGCTTGGGAAGAAGATGGAAATGGCATTTCCCCACAATATTCCATTGGAATGCATTATATATTAATAATCAGCTGTGATTATTACTTATTCTGGTATAAATTCTGAAAGGATGGATTTCACAAATTGACTTAACTAGTTCATGACTGACACTTTGTTCTGTGGAAAACTTTCCCCGTTTGTTTGAAGATACCAAAATACCCATTCACAAACAAGAGGAGCATTAATTTAGGAGCAAAATAAAGAGTCACTAAAATAAACATACATATATAAAAGTGTGCATGTATGTTTGTGTGTGTGTGTGTGTGTGTGTGTGTGTGTGAGAGAGAGAGAGAGAGAGAGAGAGAGAGAGAGAGAGAGAGAGACTAGTGAAGAAACAAAAAAGTGCCATTAAGAACACGAAAGATTTATATTAAACCACAGACAGCCCTTAGTGTATAGGGGCCTCCAGCACAAAAATTTTATTCCAGTGTCCTTCCTAATGGTGCTCCCCAACATGACCTCTTCCAAACAATACATGCAAAATAAATACTTGCTAATCATAAATTGGATTGAAACTCCTGAAATGTTTTGGTTGGAAAATGAGTAAAGTAAAACAAAATTAAATAAATAACTGAATTACCTCCTTTTTATTTTTAAATTCTACTCCTTAGGTTTATGGACCAAAATTAATTGTCATAGTTTTCAAACGGTTCCCTTTACTCCAAGTAATTCAGTACTGTTACTTTAAATTCCTGCCTATATTACGATGACTGAAGTGCTAGTATATTCTTCCGTTTGAATTGGCCCGTTATCATTAAACTCAATAATGCTATACATTGAAAAGAACTTATTTAGCAATTTGTCATGTGTGTGTGTGTGTGTGTGTGTGTGTGTGTGTGTGTGTGTATGTGTGCACGCGCATGTGGGTGGTTGGGTACATGCATGGTGTGTGCACATAGCTCATGTGCACATACCCATGTGCCTTTGCGGAGGTTAGAGGAAGACATCAGGCATTATACCAATAGCTACAACTGGCCACTGAAGGTGTATTTAAAACACAGGAATCATAAACTCTGTAAGTTATGGCTTCTTAAAACCCCTCCAGCTTTTGAAGAAATAATTTAGCTGTATGAACACTTCCAGGGTCAACTGTCAAGAGACAAAGGCAGACACAGTAAGGAGACAAAGAGACTCATGGGAAATAGGTTTTGATGCCATCATTTGAATGAACCACTGGATATAGTTCTCCCAGAAACCTGCTTTACCTGCTTTGCATGTTTCCACAGCATGCAACTACCCTACAATAAGATTCACAGTCAGTGTCTATTATTCCTTGATGGTAGACTATTTTGAATTAGCATTGCTCTGTGTGCATTCTTAAATGCTAATTGAGGTTATAGAAGAAGGGTATATGTGTACTGGGAACCTGAAAAAAGAGATTGGCAGATTTGAATTTGTGATTCTGCTTCTCAAGGTGCATTGATGGACAGGTGCATGGGGGTTTGATTACTTGGAAGAGGCAGTTTAATTGTGGATGACATGTGTTTCCCACAAAGGCAAAGGTTAAACAATTAAACAAAATGTGGCATTGACCTATGTAGCAATTCCAATTACAAGACTACTCCAGAAAAATTAGTAATGGATCGTGTAGTAGAATTCACTGAGTGTTGCTGTAGTAAAATATGTAAAAATCACATTTACTATTCAGTATTAATTGCTAACTAATTTGACAATGAGCCTTAAATATAACATGCAATAGAAACATTCAAAATAACGATGTGGTCAAATTAAAACTTCGGTATTAAAGATAAATGGAGATCACCCAGTTCATCTTAGTCTGAAATAAAACTTTTAGTAATTCAACAATGAGCAAATGAATTGTACCATTTTCATTGATATATTTAATATATGAATTATTTATGAAGAAATAGGTCTGCTTTTAAAGGCTGATGCTTGTACAAATAACTTTCTTATGGATTTACTGAGAAATTTAGCAAAGAGTTTAGAGCTACAATACACAGTACTCCAGGCTGACAAGATGTCTTAGTAAGTGTGCTTTTGGTGAACCCTGGCTTCAATTCCCAGGGAACACACAGTAAAAGAATAGACCAGACTTCTGTTAGCTGTCCTCTGACTGCCACATTGTAGTGATGCATGCATACATATACATAGGTACATGGAATAACAAAAATATCATAACAATTAAACTGCACAATACTTCTGATGTCAGATGAATTACAGAATCTTTTTAGAATCAACATGTCATTGTATTCTCCGATTCCTTGGGGAAATTTGTGGTATCTGTTTACTGAGCGATGAAAACCAAGAAAAGGAAAAAAAAAAGAGTTGAAGTTTCAATTTCTTGGGAGGGCAAGGTTTTCAGTTATACTCTATAGGATCTCAGTACCGACATATATTAATGCAGATTTCACTTTACTTCCAACATAGAGATAACTAGATCAAGAAGGGTGGCAACTAGGAGAGCGAGACATCTTTAACTTTGCTTAGATGACAGAGAACCTATAATAGAGAAAGTGAAGTAATTGCCTATTGTACTGATAGTGTCAGAAAACAACAGTCATGTTGTAACAAACATATATTGAATGTATTTCTGCATCCATTGGTTCCTGGTAATATTGAACAAAAAGTTCAAATGATATATCATATTCACATGGTCTTTGGTATGTAGGATAAGTAGAAGTTTTGTGGGTGTTGCTGTTACATTGAAATATCCAATACTTCTCCCCAATAATATTATATAAGTGACTCAGAAACACAGAGTATAATCAGTCCATTGCATAAAAATAGCTAATGCTCTCAAGTATAAATCACATGATCCTGGAGAAGTCAGTTTCATCTATTGGGAATAAAGTATTTTTTTTACATGGCCATAATAATAAAATATGTCTTATAAGGCCCTTGTGAGCATTAGTGAGATGATGATACATTAACAACAAAACTGATATTTCTTAAATGGAAGGATTTAGTAAATGTCAGGTTTTTTTTTTTTTCAAATAAAATAGGCTTCTTCCATTTCCATGTAGTTACCACGAGATGCAGTACACCACACTGGGTCTTATTAAGGCTTAACTTCTTCACATTCAGTGACGGTCTCTGTTTCTTGTCATTTTTCTCAAACATGACTATTTTAGAGATTAAACTAAAAAAAAAATATATATATATATATGATATATATGTATATGTTTTATGACGTATGAATTAGGAGGTGTGACATGATAACACCTTCACAACAAAACCCAGTGGTTTTTTCCTACTTTATATTTCACTGACTCCACCACATCTGGCAGAAGTTGCCTACCTATTCCAACCTAGAAACATTTACTTTCTCCCCTCAATTTTCTTTTCGTACTCCTCCTTTTTAGCTGCACGAGCCTTTCGTACCTTCGGCAAAATATAGTTTTTCTTTTGTCTCCATGAACACAATACCGCAGGACTCCTCTTCATCCTTTCCCCAACCTACTTAACCTCAACCCCTCCTGTGGCACTGCTCTTGGCTCCCTGTTGTGACAGCCTAGCCCAAGATCAGTAGCTGTCCTCCTAAAACATCCCCACCAGAGTTCAGCAACGTCCCAACCACCAGTGATTTTCTTCGTGTCCTGAAAAAAATTTAGCCAACTATGCCCAGCCCCATTATTACACAAGATATTAATACAGGCATAATTGACCTGCACTATCAGACCCCATTAAAATGAGAAACTTACCTCAATTCTCGGTTGTAGGGTTTTGGAAAGCAATAAGTACTCTCTGAGGACAAACTAAGCAATTTTAGCCTAGTTTTCTTATAGTAGAGAACATTTGGGCATTTAATTTACACCGCCCTCTTCCTCATCCATTCGCCTCATGAAATATTTACTTCCCACTCATAGTGTGCAGAATGCTAACTTTTTTGAACTAATAAGGATATGTGATCATAGGGCATATATAATATTATTTCTAGCTGCGAATTCATGCATTTTCAGTTCTATCTCTATTCCTTGCGATATCTTTGATTCTTTTTACATTCTTTTTATTAGTAATTATGATCTTTGTTTTTTGGTCTCTAGACCTCTACCTTCTTCATTTATTTCCTGCTCATAACAGCATCGTCACAACCCTCTTTCCCTATTTGCTAGTTGGGGTTTTATTAAGTGTTTACCAAATTTAATCAAACTTCCTGTGTGAACTTGAATTTAGAAATAATCATCAAATCTGTTGGGCTCTCCAGTGGTTAAACAGCTGGGTACCATGCAGATTAAAACCACTGTAAGAATTCTGTATGACCCTAGTCAGAATGGCCACCATCAAGAATATAAATGCCAGCCGGGCATGGTGGTACAAGCCTTTAATCCCAGCACTCCAGAGGCAGAGGCAGGCAGATCTCTGTGAGTTTGAGGTCAGTCTGGTCTACAGAGTGAGATCCAGGACAGGTACCAAAACTATACAGAGAAAGCCTGTCTTGAAAAACCAAAAAAAAAAAATGTAAATGCCAACTAATTCTGGCATACTTGTATACTGACAGAGGAGGTGTAAACTAGTGAAGCCAATTTGAAGATAAATCTAGAGTCTCCTTAAAAATTAGAAAAGAATGTACCATATGACATAGCCATTCCACTCCTGGGTGTATACCCTAAAGAATATATATTCTACAACATAGATGTCTATGTTCATGTCATCTCTATTCACAATAACTACTAGATTTTAGCTAACTATTATATGAATTGTATTGAGGAAATAAGGGTCCCTTTGTAACACATTTGATAATTTTGGTTCTAATTTTCAATCAGTCTAGAAGAAGAGACTTTAATGCCATCACAGGAAAATTTACATATAAGTCTACATTGAAGAATTATATTTATATCTAAATGTATCTGTTCTTTGGTAAATTACTACTTAGCATTTACTAAATGTTGACTCATATAATATGTTAAAATAACTAGCTAGTATTAACTATCTGATATACTAAATGACACTTCATTTTATATATTTAAGGGACTGAATTAATAACTTCAACTTATTTCAGAATGCAACATTCTCCAGGCAGAATAGTTACTAGATGCCCTGGCTAGCAGGGCTTCAACGGGTTTTCGACCACCCTAAGGATGGAATGATAGGGACAGGAGACACAAAGGAAATACACCAAGACAAGAATTCTGATCAAGGTGCAACTTTATTTTTCTCCAGGAGGGTTTATATAGTTCCTGCAGGGTGGGGGGAGCAAGAAGCTGTTATCTGCATAGGGTGGGGCAAGCTAACAGGATGTTTATGTAGGATGTTTACAGGGTGAAAAGGTCAAGGGCTCTATTCAATGTCCTATTGCTAGGCAACCTGACTGTAAGATGATCTAGTTCCCTGTCTTATTGGGGGGTCTGTATTTTTCCACTAACTAGAGATTCTGTCCTTGTCCCTGACAACTAGAAACACAATCATCTCATTTATTCATTTTTTTAAAATAATAGTTTATGATGAGAGTGTGCAACATGGCTTGGACAAATGCAAACGCTTGGTATTCCTACAGTCTTTTGGTTTGACTTTACACAGACATTCTTTGAATCTATACTATCAGTGGGGAGGTAAGTTGCAAAGAGAAAACAAACTTGCTAAGAGAAACCACTGGGTAAGTCAGGCCAAAATTTGGAATTTTTAGGAAAGCAAAACAACAGCTTAGTTGCTGAAAGAGGAACATACATTACTAGGATGTGGAAAACATGCTTTAAGGTCACACAAAGGTCACAACTAATCATTGTTTGATCAAGGATGACATAGCTGTGTAGTTCATTGGTTCTTCAGAACTTTAGCAATAAAAATCTTACATTTAATTAATTTCTTCATGATTCTCTGAAGTGTTTATTATAATCTCTGTATTTGTGGAGATGTTCAGGTTTGTCTGTGTTGTCAAGCTGATCCATGACAGAGCTCAGACTTAAATGCAGTTCTGAGCCCCATTTCCTGTTCCACACTGCCATGACATTACTTCTCTACTGAGAAAGGGAACACCATGACACTCTACATAGTGTAGTGTGAGGTAACATTAAGTAGTGGTTCTTTAAGCCATGGAAATTAATTTTGTGAAAAATATTTAAAGGGATTAACTTTGATTTCCTTATACCAAGAGCCATGTCTATAGAACAGATGGTGTGATCTGAAGTCATGGAAGAATAGTGACTGATCCATGGGAGAAAAACAGCATATCCTTAATAAAGTTTAGCCACGTGATAAAATATAACTTGCGTACTTACTTATCACGTTGCTAAAATATAACTTGTGTACTTATAATTACAGTTTCCTTAGAGACAGTTAGGGAAGCATGCAATGCTTTTTCTTTTATCTAATTAATACAATGACATGACATTGAATAGTAGGATCATTTTAATGACAGATTTTTAAATAAATAGAATATTAACATAGTAATAATAATAAATTCCATTTATAGTAATGGCAAAAGAAGACACATTACTACAATTATCTCACTCATTGGCCTAATTGGACATTTAGTTGAATGAGGTCCTGGATAAATGTCAATGTAATTTATATAAGGAAATTGATGATTTAAACAAAAGGAGCTTCCACAGAATAAGAACGTGTTGGGTTTGGAAAGGCACCTGAACCTACTTGGATGACACTAAAGACTGTAAAGGTGTCTTTCCAGACATAAACTTCAACTGGCATTTGAACGATGAGACAGTAGAGAATATTGACAAAAAATTTCCAAAGACAAGAGAAAGCATGTACAAGTCCCTAAACAATGGGCAACATAATTAACATAAGGAGTAAAAATGGTTAGAGTCAAACATCTGGTGATGCAATGAACTCTTAGAAAGAGAGGCCAGACACACAGGGCAGATTAAAGACTTTGATCTTAGACTCTAGAAGGTGGGGTTTGTTGAAACAGCTTCAGTAGCAGCTTATTTAAACAGGGATATATGTGACAATATTACTTAAACTTGAACCTGGGAAACATTTAACTGAGCTAAGGTGTTAAAGAAAGCACTAAGTTTCTGAGCAATCCCAAGGTGAAAGAGACAGGGATTTTGGAAGTAGTGTCTATCAAAGACATCATCCATGGATGCCAATTGAAAACTACCTCTAAGCCTTCGTATTTCAGCTAGTAAGATTATCTTATCTGTGTCTTACCAAATATGGACCAGACTGTTGTAATAGTCTAATGAGATGGAGAAAGAATGGTAGTGTTTTCTATTGTATTTTACTAGTAGAGGATCATTCACAAAGGAAGAGCAGGTATAAGTAAGAAGCAACACAATGTAGTCATTATAAAATTGGTATTTGAGGACCAGGTACACTGGTACAAATTCATAACTTGTGCAATGGGAATGCTAATACAGAGGATCATAGGTTCAAGGCCAGCCTGACTCACTTAAGGACATTTTGTCTTTTTTTGTTTGTTTTTTTGTTTTTTTGTTTTTTGTTTTTTGAGACAGGGTTTCTATGTGTAGCTTTGAGCCTTTCCTGGAACTCACTTGGTAGCCCAGGCTGGCCTCGAACTCACAGAGATCCGCCTGGCTCTGCCTCCTGAGTGCTGGGATTAAAGGCGTGCACCACCACCACCACCACCACCACCACCACCACCACCACCACCACCA
>CABHPP010109491.1:0-21968 GCA_902168425.1 Peromyscus attwateri
GGATACAGTTAGGTGGGAAAGCCAAACTAAGAATGATAGGATGAGAAAGGGTGGAATCAGAGGGTCACCAGCCAGACGGAGAATAAGTCGGACACACAAAATGGGATAGAGGTAAAAGCCTTGAGCCTCAAGGCAGCACATAGGTTAATAGAAATGGGTTAAGTTGTAAGAGCTAGTTAGTAACAAGCCCGAGCTATCGGCTGAGCATTTATAATTAGTATTAAGCCTCTGAGTGATTACTTGGGAACAGCTTGTGGGACAGAAAAATTCCAACTACAGGGGGGTCAAAAATGGTATGGTGGTGTGAGTAAGAATGGCTCCCATAGCTCATGTGTTTGAATGTTTGGGTCCCTGTTTGGGGAGGGTTATTAATCCTTCTAATTACTAATTCTAATCCAGCAGGTCTTAACCTATATGTTGAAACCCTTTGGCAAACCTGTCTCTAAAAATACTTCTATTATGATTCACAATAGTAGCAAAATTACAATTATGAAGTAGTTACGAAAATAATTTTATGGTTGGGGAATCACCACAAAATGAGGAACTGTATTAATGGGTCACAGCATTAGGAAGGCTGAGAATCACAGGATTATGGGGTGTGGTCTTGTTGGAGGAAGTGTGTCACTGGTATGGGCTTTGAGGTTTCAAAAGCTCACACCAGGCCCAGTCTCTGTCTCTATCTCTCTTACACACACACACACACACACACACACACACACAAAATCACCTCTCCAATTTGTAGATAAGATGTAAGCTCTCAGGTACTGCTCAAGTGATATGCCTGCCTGCCTGCCTGTTACCATGCTCCCTGCCTTGATGGTCATGTACTCACCCACTGAAACTACAAACAGGTCCCCAATTCAATGTGTTTTGTTTTATTTTGTTTTTATTTTTTTTTTTTTTAATTTTTTTTTTTTTTTTTTTGGAGCTGAGGACCAGGGCCTTGCACTTGCTAGGCAAGCGCTCTACCACTGAGCTAAATCCCCAACCCCTTGTTTTGTTTTTTAAATAAGTTGCTTTGGCCATGGTATCTCACCACAGCGATAGAACAGTAACTAAGACAAATATATTAATTCTGGTTGTATTACATGATGATATACACTTGTTAAAACTCACTGAATTACATGTTAAATACAGCGGCTTTTATGTAATTACATTGTTCATTTAAAAAGCCACAATTGGATACCACCATACACCACTAGAATGACTACGGTCAAAGAGACTGGCTATGTACACAGTTAGCAAGGGTTAGGTGTAACTGGACCTTTGTGCTGGTTGGTTTTTGTCAACCTGACACAAACCTAGACATATCTGTGACGAGAGAAAAATGTCCCCATAAGATTGGCCTGTGGGCAAGCCCATGTGATATTTTCATGAGGTAGAGCCCAGCTCATTGTGGGTAGTGCCACCCCTGGGCAGGTAGTCCTGAGTTGTGTAAGAAAACAGGCTGAGCAAGCCATGAGGAGCAAGTCAGTAAACAGTGTTCCTTTGTGGCCTCTTTATCAGTTCCTGCTTCCCAGGTTCCTGACCTGACTTTCTTCTATAATGGACTATGATGCAGAAATAGAGGATAAAACAAACCCTTTCCTTTCCAAGTTGCTTTAGGTCATGGAGTTTTATCACAATAGAACCCTAACTATGACAATTCTCTTACCATGCTAGTAATTTCTTCTAAAGTTACACAGATCCTATGACTTATCAATATTATCATGCCTAGTTATTCAAGATAAATGGAAACATACACATGCAAAAAATATGCTTTAGAGGAATGCTTACTGATGTTTTAATTCTTTCAAGCTAAATGTGGAACTCAAGGAAAGGCACAGTGATGTTTGAGTTATGGCATGTTTATATAATGAGTACTACTCAACAATACAGAAAAATGCACAACTTTATGAATGACTCTAAAAACCATTATAATGAGTGAAAAAAGCAAACAATAGACATGTGTCATCCCACTGACATAGGGTTCACTAGCAGGTAAAACTAATAGTTGGTCGTGGAAGTAAGAAGAGTGGCCAATGATTGAGGTGGGACTCGTATGTGAGAAGGAAGCTCGGAGTACTCTGGGGTGACATGCAGGCTGTGCCATCTGATAAAACTTATTCTACTGTTTATCTAAGTTCATGTTATAGCATATAAATTTTTCCTCGATGTCTTTAAACGTGGAAAGGGAAAGGAAGAAAAACTTATCAAGTGAAAATTACTACAGAAATTAATCACTTCTAACAGGATGGTATATCACTCATATACGGGTGAGAACTTTTGTTTGGCATGGTCTCTGAAATGAGTTTGAGTCAGGTGTGAAAAACAACAGGCATCTTTCTCCATGACTGTACTTTGTCTTGTGTCTCACAACAACATTATCCATCCTAGTTACTCCCAGCATCCTTCCAAATTGATTTTGAATGAGTTTTTTTCTATTTCTAAAATAGAATTGCAGCACAGACCTGCAATTCATTTACTCAATCAACAGTTGCACAAGCTAGGAAACCAAGACATGGAGTATTTCTCTGCCCTAATTGTTACTTTATAATGCAAAAGGAGGGGGAAACAAGAATTAGCAGATACAACAGAGCCGTAGAAACAAAATTTCACAGGGATTCAAGTCAGGAAGGAATGAAAGGGTATATGGGGAAGGCTAACTTAGCAGAAGAGCTACTGGGGAAAGTGTGGTTAGAAGTCTCTGAGGAGGTCCATCAGGGCTGAGGTTTACATGACTCATGTGGCCGTTCATTCATTATACATAAAAACACTTCTTGAAGTGGAGTGTATCAGACATCATCTTTAAGAAGGAAGGAAACAGATCCATAAACAAGTAACCGAATACAAAGGGGCCTTTAATGGAACTGCTTGGAGACTCTGGCTCACAAAAGAGTGTGTTATGAATATGCTCCAGACTCAGGCAATTACTGGGGAATGCTGAAGACTTCCCAGGCAATCAATGAAAGTGCCGTTCGATGGGTGACTTATAGAATGTTCCACACAAACACCTTTTATTTTGCCATCACAAGATAAATGTGCTGTCCTGCTCACACACATATAAAAGATCAATAAATTATGCTTATCCTCTCAGATATTAAAAGCCAAGGACACGGAGGAAGTTGCTGTTTATAGCACCCACATGACACATGGGGCAGAGAGGAGGCAGCATCCACAGAGGAGGAGCAGGTGCTAAATCCTGTTGTTTTTCCTTTAACTATCTCAGGCCTGCTAGTTTAATTAGGCCAGAGTCAAAGGTTGTACCCCTGTGGACTAGGTAAACCTGTCAGGTTTCCAGGACCAGAACCCAGTGAGCTGTCCCTCAAACAAAAGTGCAGAACCTGGGGGCTCCTGAGCCAGCTGGGTGCCAGCCCTCAAAGGACAGAGAAAGTCTCAGTATGAAATCCCTCATTGCAGAGGACAGTGGGCTGCCTTTGTCCCGGGGGAGCATTCCTGCCACCTCCCAGAGCCCAAAGCCTCAGCTGCTCACATCTAAAGGCACTGGGCTTTTGCAAATAATCTGCAAGGTCGAAAGTCAAAGGAAGGGAAGATAGTCAGTTCCATTCTGTTGTTTCTTCACAATGGATAAATCTACCAGCCTTTCTGCAAGCAAGGCTGCTGATGAAAGCTTGAGTGTGAAGGCACCTGAAACCTAACTGCTTCACTGTTTAAAAATAAATAAGCAATCGGCATTGATAAACACAGGGGTTTCTTTCCCTGGCATCAAGCTGTCACCATGGTCTTGCTAGGCACTCAGAACTCAGTCTTTTAGATGAGGAGACTTTAGTCTTGGGCCAGATCAGCATGAATAATATGCATACCCTCTGAGCAAAAAAGGGTGTGGCTTTCTTCTTTAATTTAGTTTTATTTTTGAGACAAGGCATCATATAGCTTAGGCTGGCTTCAAAACTGCTGTGTAGCCTAGGATATCCCTGAACTCCTGAGCTTTCTGCTTTAGCTTCCTGGAATTACATACAGGCATGCACCACCACACCCAGCTTCAACTTTCATTTTTTTTATTTACTCAATTAAGTTAGTTTTGACAATTTTATACATGTATATAATGAATTCTGATTACTCTCACTCAACTTTTTTTTTTATCATTTTAAAGTGTGAGTGTGTGTGTGTGTGTGTGTGTGTGTGTGTGTGTGTGTGTACAGGTACCTCCAGAGGTCAGAGACATTAGATTCCCTGTAGCTGGAGTTGTGTTTGTGAGCCACCTGATGTGGATGCTGGGGAACCGAACTTGGGTCCTTTGGAAGCGCAATAACTATTTTAAGCCCCTGAGCCATCTCTTTAGCCCCTTCAACATTTATTTTAAAGCAGAAAAGGGATCCTTGTTTGCAGAGCATGGTAGACATTTGATGAGTATGTTGAGAACACAAAGTCTCTTTGACCTAGGGCAGACTATTGGAAGGAGTGTGGAATAAAATCTGTACCTACAAACCACACAAGTGTAAGGTGAGGGCGGGTAGAGCTGGCAGGATGGCCAGAGACAAGACCCCGCTCTCTCATGAAGAGAACACATCTGGGCTCTGGAGGAAACTACCGATCTAATGCAATGAAGCCTTCAATCTCTTCATCCTTCACACTCACACACACTCCCGTTTTTAAGGCCACTCCACTATAAACTCTAACTCTGGCTAAAAACATTAAGATCTTTTTCTGTTTACCTACGACAGATGATAACAGAGAACACAACTCTCTATTTTCAACTAGAGCACAGCTCCACGGACAAGAGATCTGCTCCAAGTGTTAGGGTGCAGGGTGAAGGGCCAGGTCACAGTGAACAGACAAGAGGTGACACACATCCAGATGTGTCCAGTGCAAGACAAGGGACACGCCTTGCCTTGGGGGCCTTCACAGAACTTCTCCTCTAGGTGGGTCAACATGGTCACGCTGGTTTCCAATTCCTACTCCTGAACTGAATCTTGGCCTCAGGGTAGTTTGGGGATGTGCTATCTAGAAAGCCTTTTTTTATTTTTTATTTATTTTTTTTATTTTATTTTATTTTTTTTTACAAAAGGTGAATGGCCCAGCTATCAAAGGCACAGGTACCACTATGCTCTACTATACCACGCCCTTTTCCCACCCCTTGATCTAACCAACATCCCTGGAGACCAGAATCAGTCTGACAGAGCTGCTGGGAACATTCCAATGGGGGCATTCCAGAAACTTCTTTGTTTTCAGGTTCACTTGCCTCTGTAGATTCACAGGCAGCTGCCCAGATGGGTCAATGCCAAGTACTAGTGCTTGATGGATAATGGAACCAAGGTACCACTCAGGAAAGAGCTGTAATTTCCACATCAGGGGATTAGACAGATGCCTATGTCTAAAGAACATATGTTAGGATGTATTTCAAGAGCACATTCAAACATTACCTCGAAAGAAAAATCGGGAGAAGGATTCTCTGTTTTATAAGGCTTAATACGAAGGCCGCACGATGGCTCAGTTAGTAAAGTCCTCGCCACAGAAGCCTGAGGATGTAAGTTTGCTCCTGAGCACCCATGTGAAAACCTGGATGTGGCAGTGTATGCTTATACTCTCAACACTGGGAAGAGGAAATAGCAGAACACCCAGCCAACCAAGCTGAGCTGGTCAGTCTCAGATCCCAGAAGGAGACGCTGTCTCAACAAAGTGGGCAGCTCCTGAGGAATGACAGATTGGCCTCTTGTTTTCAAATGCATGCATGCATGTGCATTCCCCCACACATACACCACATGCACCCACCCCAACACGTGTATACATACATACACACACACACACACACACACACGCACGCACGCACGCACGCACGCACGCGCACACACACACACATGCACACACACAGACTCAGAGACATTTCAATGGCTGCCGCACTTAATTAACGTCTCTCCCAGACACACTCCTACTACCACATGCCTTTATAAAAACACAGTTCAGGAAAGAATGTTCCCAGAGGTGTGTCTGATGACAAGCTGCACATAAGGTAAAGGTCAAGCAGATGTGGGAAGTGAGCATGCACCCTCAACAAAACATGATGAAGCCCTAACTGCTTCCCAAGCTAACGCCAAATGTCTGCACGCAGAACTTGTCACCAGACTCGAGCTGCTGGGCTCGCTGCCATTTATGTTTGGAAAGGCAGTTGTTTCTATAACTAGGTCACAGTGACGGTATGGACTCAGAATTATAAAATACCTCCTAGGATCTTAACTAAGAGAGGGCAACAGAGTATTACAAACATATGGAGGATCCCAATGTACCTTTCTCATCTAGTAAATCTGACGTGCCATTATGGTGTGTGTGTGTGTGTGTGTGTGTGTGTGTGTGTGACATGCATGTGGAAGTCAGAAGACAACATTCTGGAGTTGGTTTTTCTCCCACCATGGATACTAGGGGGTAAACTTAAGCCATCAGGCTTCATAGCAAATGCTTTCACCAGATCAGCCATCTTGGCAGCCTAAAAGTTGGTCTTAGTGGCTTTGGGGATTGAACACTAGGTGAGGCATATCCTCAGCTCCTGATTCTGTTTAGTTCATTTGCTTTTTGTTGTTGTTGTTGTTGTTGTTGTTCTTTTCATCTCTCTCTTGGCTTATGGCCACTGAACAAGGCTCAGCAAACAATGAAATGAGCATAAAGGATGGAATAATGGCTCCAAGGATAGCTGTTTAAAAGCCGTGGTCATATAGGACTACAGCATGTGACAACCTATTTTCAATCAGACACTCTCAGAAAGTTAGCTAGCTTCCTATGTCACATTATACTTGAGAAGTTCTAGCTACAGCCCCTCAAAAAGATGATTACTAAGCCTCTGCTAGAAAAAACATTTTAAATGCACCCCTTCTCTGTCAACTCTCCGTTAGGAGGGTTCATTAACTGCAGTGACAAAATGTACTACCAGGTAACTGACCTGCTGCTATGACACCATTCTCTGTACCTACTTGCAAAGGCCTGCTTAAGAAGATGAGGTTCAAAGCATGGACCACCCAAGTCAGAATCCATTTTTTTATTTCTTTTCACTGGTCAGGTTGAACATCCTTTTAAAAGTCCAAAATGCGAGGCTCTAAATTCTAAAACCCGTGGACTCTGGAATCAAGTCATAAGTGGGAAATTCCATTCCTGACCACGTGACAGGTTGCAGTCAAAGGGCAGGTATACTAAAAAATACTCTACAAAATTACCTTCCGGTTACACCTGACAGGTGAATATGAAACATAAATGGATTTTGTGTTTTTACTTGGGTTCTCCCAGTGTTTTATGATATGTATTTAATATGTAAATACTCCAAAAAAATTAAACCCAAATCCTCTGCTTCTGAGCACTTTAGACAAGGGATGCTCTCAGTCTACATATGGGAATGGGCTTTCTGACTCGGGTGAGTTTTACTGGCCTTGTTCCATATAAAAGTAACATGTAAAAAGGGAAGCCCCAAATGTCCATGCGTCTTACTCCTTTCCACATTCCCAGGCTGCCCATCTTCCCTAATTCCTGTCCGAATATTTGCGTTATCCTCTGAGTCTTTGAAAATGATTCTGAATACAAAGCTTTATCCTGTGCCTGCCTCTGCGGAGCTCAGACCACCTGCGAGACAGTATCTCACTTAGCTATTTCTCTCAGGGGCTGACTGTGTGCGATGACCTCGGAGTCCCCCCTCACATCAGCCACTCATGCTCTTGAGCTCATGGGTGGTTTGAGGACCTGACAGAGTCAGTTGATGGAGTATGAATTCAGCACAGAAGACCTGCACTTAGAAGAACAGCACGCCCTGGGCTTGAAGCCATCTGTAGTAGATTTAGATTAGTCACGGGAGAGAAAAGCTCCACGGTGACTGGATGCTGACAACCTTACACTTATGAAGCACTACATATTTTTCAATGCGCCACCCTGTGATTCATCACTTCCAAGTCAACGAGCGACCCAAATTTAAATGGAGCATTCACAACACCAAGATAGCTGAAGCACCGTGTTTGGGGACAGTTAGCTGGGACAGGAGTGAGCCACCTAACCTAAGGTCGCCCTCCATCTGTCTCTACCCTCGATGGTCTCAGCAGCAGCGTCCTCTTCTCCCCGTAGTGTCTGGATATTTGTTTGTTTACTTACTTTCTTGTCTTGTCTGTCTTTCTAGGTAAACCCTAGGAGAGTTTACCTGGCTGTTTTATCACTCCTTTGACCAGAGTTAGAACATCTTCTGTGCTTAATGCACTGGGCACAGGGTAGGTGGGAAGCAGGTTTGGCTGAAAAACAAGGAGACTGTAGCTGAAGTGCCCGGTGTCTCTGGCCACATGCTCGTGGGTCTGGAGCAGGAAAGAACATTCGGGGGTTAGGGGTGGGGGGGATGGATGTCTCATTGCCAAATACCTTCCAAGGTTTAAGGGAGCAAAAAAAAGAGCACCAACCCCAAGCAGATCAGTGCCAAGGGAATCTACTTCAGGACTAAAGGAGTTCTCTCTTCTCTTACAGCTTTCTAAAGGCAAACAGCGCTAGGGAACTACAAAGAAGCCGTATACAGCCTCTCTAGCAACTCACTTCCTTCTTTCTTCTTTAACAAATTAAGTTGGGGGGGCGGGTTATGAGATACAAAGGACAGGTAAGAAAGAGCAGCTCTCTCTTTAAAGACTGAGGTCTTTTGGCTTTAAGTCTAAGATTCAGCCGTCTAGAAGTTTCTCAAACATTTAAACACGGAGTTACCATATGACAACAGAGCAGTCATAGTTCCTAAGAGAAATAAAAACATATCCACACAAAACTGGTCCATGAATGTTTAGAGCAGCATTATGGTTGAAAGATCTAGACAGCGCCAACATCTGTCTGATGATGCATGGATGAACTGTGGTTATGTCCATGCAAGGAATGCTAACTGAAAGAAAAGGCAATGAAGTATTAGTCCATGCTGGAGTATTCATGAATCTGAAAACACTAATCTCAAGAAGCCTGCCACAAAGCACCAGACACTGTTTGGCTGCACTACTATAAAAGTCTAGAATAAATAAACTCAAGAAGAAGAAAACAGGTATGCATTTGCCTAGAGTCAGGGGAATGGCTCATAAGTGGTAGAACTGGGGGTAATGAAAGTAGACAGTGATTGACAGTTGCCCAACTCCGTATGCTTAGTAAATAACCACAGAATCATAGACTGTGTGAGTAAGCTGTGTGGCATTTGAGTTATATCTTAATAAAGCTGCTGTTAAAGCAAAAACATATGCAATAACCAAATCCTTGTGTGGGCTGCAGAGGGCAGGAGTTTGGGGGGTGCTCCCCAGCTCATCACGGTCTCTTATTTTACCTGCACTCACTCCAGACTTTTGCTGAGGGCCTATTGCATGTCAAAAGCTATGGTGGGCACCTGGAGATTGAGCAGGAGTCAGCTGTGCCTCCAAGTAGTCATTGGTCTTGGGGAATCACTCAATGAACCACAGGGCAGGGAGCAGCCAGAGTCCTCAGTGGTATTCTGTTGTGGGTTGTGGGCTGAAAACACTTAAAAAAAAGAACTGTCTGGGAGGACTGGGGTCCATGCCAGAACAGCACACATAGATCAGGCATGCTTGTCCCAAAGGTGGGGTGGGGCAGAATGTGCCGAGGGAGAGTCCCCGAGTCACCAACAGGAAGTTTCAAGACATAAAACCCTGGAGGCCAGGAAACGGTGCCAGCCTTACCCTGGCATTCTCTCCGGCAGTATCATGGGTATTTCCGTTTAGTTTATTTGTTCTAAAGGAAGACAGGAGCGGGGAGTGGAGCAAGGAACACAAGTCATTACTCAGCATTTCCTGCAGGTCTCATGTTTGCAAAGCACTCCTGCTCCCAGTCCTCAGCGGCCTGAAATAATAGAGGAATTCAAGCCTTGCGCCAAGAACTCAAAGTACTGAGCAGATACAAGAGCCTCCCCCTGAGTGCTGGGCAAGGCAGGCACTACTTCAAAATGAATCCCATAAAAGAAACACTATTGGAAAACTATAATCCGATGTAATAATCTCTGTGGAACTAACATGCCACTCGGAGGTTATGAACTCTGTCTGTATATGTTTCTCTGCACACACCAGGACATGAGCCCACTCTAAAAACACAGGGGGTGGCATCCTTTTCTGAGAGCCTCGAATTCTAAAAGCGACACACAAACACTCTATGGAAACAATTACGAGAAAATTGTTTTCTTGCTGGCTGGGTGGACAGCTCCTGATCATGCCCAAAGCACAGTATTGGTGAGGTTTTCTGTATGATGGTCAATGGGCCAGCATTCCCTGCAATCACACTGTGTGTAATCAGCAATACCCTAAAAGAACCATGGATGGAGATCTGGGAACTCAATCACATGCAATTAGAAGCAGATGAGATTTCTGTGTCTGTGTTTGTATCAAATACAATACGGACATCCCCAATACAAAACTCCAAAATCCAAAATGCTCCAAGACTCAACATTTTCTAAGCACTGACATGATATCACAGGTGGATGACACACCATGATGAAATTATCTAAAATACTGCATAAAATTATCTTCAGATAATTAAGATAATATAAGAAAAAAAAGAGATGAATTTAAAACTAGGTGCTATTCCCTAAATATTTCACTATGCATATTCCAAAATCCCCAACCATCTGAAATCATAAGCACTTGCAGTCCCAAGTACGCTCGGTAAGAAACGTTCAACCTGCATATTGAACCAAGATCGGTTCTCAGTGAGACCACCAGACAAAGTATAAGAGTGGACACACTCAAAACCACACTAATATATATTCTATGAGGACAGCATGCTTCAAATAACTACCACAAAAATATATTAGAGCCACATAAAAATTTTAAAAACCAATCTTTTTTGAGGAAACAACTTAAGAATGCATTTCAGGGATGTTGTTAACTTTATGTCAGATCAACATCAATGCTCTTATTTTTCTCTGATGCATTCCATAAGGCAGTTATGAAGCACCCCCTCCCCCACCGAAACACACACACACACACACACACACACACACACACACACACATTCTCATATTTTCCCTCTCTCTCTCTCTCTCTCTCTCTCTCTCTCTCTCTCTCTCTCTCTCTCACAGAGGGGGGCAGGAAACAGAGACAGAGAACATACTGGAGACAAAAGAAGAATTTCCATGCTAAAATCTGCAGAAAGACAAACCCCAAAGAGACCAGCCTAGTACTTGTGGCAGCGTCTTGCCTGGGGCATTTGCTGATGTAAGAAAGGATGTCTGCATGGCTTAAAGTAGCATTTTAAAGGGCCTTATGGGGCCACCAGGACAAAAATTAGAGAGCTGGGCCTCACAATGAGTTGGCTGTAATTTCAGTAAAGCATAAAACACTACTGTGGATGAAGACAGTTAAAAGGCTTAATAAGCAGGAGTTGGATAGAGTTGTTTAGCACAGTTCTAAAATGGTAGGCACATATATTCTAAAAACAGATTTGAGACTACATAAAGCAAAAAACTCCCATTTCTGTAGAGACAGAAACTACAATCAAGGTGAAAAACTCAACACAGTAACCAAAAAAGCAGAAAAAAAGTTAGCATATAGCAGATGGAAAAACTGGGTATAAAATCTGTCCAAATGTCATGTATGGAACTGAATACTCAATGATCCTTAAACGTACATTTCTTCAAGCCCACACAGAAGTTACAAAAGTTGAACACGTGGTTTTAACCTGCACAATGGGAAAGTATGTCCACAGGGACCAGAGTATCTATGTATCTGCCCCCCTGGCAAAGGACTGACCTAGTGGGGTCTGAGGGAACTGTGGTCTCCAGAAGCAAGAGTCCTAAAATACGTATGTTAGGTATTATGAGTGTAGTGGGAAGTTAGAACCGATGCCTGGTGAGGCCTGAGTTTGGTAAGCGTGACAGTAAAGGTAGGAGCATGGATGGAGAGTCTACACGGTCCTCTCTGTCTACATGCTGCCCCTGGCAGCCAACCAGCTACAATGGGATGATATGGAAGGAAAAGAGAAATGCAAAGACCCAGCTTTAATGGAGGAAGCCATCACAGCAGTCCCCCATGCAAGCAGGCAGATGACCCAGCCTAATTATGACCAAATCCTGCTTCCTGTCCCCCAGGCTTCCCATCTCTTCCCCTTCTTGTATCATCCTGTCTTAACCTAGAGATCCACACAGGCTCCTAGGGGATACTTTTGCCGTTTCACTGTCCCAGCATTTACCAATGCAGAGTGTCAGTACCAACAAGCTTTGCTCTAAGAAAAATCTACCTAGCTTCCTGCCATCTCTTCACCCCAACTTTCACGGGGTTATAATAAACTGGGCCCAAAAGTTTGTTCTTTGCTTTGCGCCTCAACCTCGGTGGCTTGAGGATGCTTTTGTTGCCCTGGAGTTTGGGACTAGAGATGTAAAATTCCTGGAGGTCTCCTAGGGTGGAATGGGTGGATGCAGGCATCATCTGGGCTTTGCACACACCATCTTAAATATTGCCCAGGTTAACCATAACCCCTGCCCAGGCCTGAGCTAGCTGGAGGAAACAGACAAACACAGGTAGGACCTGCTGTTACAGTCCTGACCCAGTTCTCTCAGAGGCTCGGTACCATCACAAGGCCTCACTCTCATTCTCCCCCTGTCTGGCAGTGCTGGGCACTGAGTAGAAAGAGATTCAGCCCTAAATAGCAATGCTTCCTTCCAGCTCCCACAAGCCGGATGTCCCATGGCCAACTCTACAGCTGAACCCTTCTGCATCCAGTGGCAAAAACCTTGACTCTGGTGTCTAGGCATATCCACATTCCCATAAGCAGGCTGTGTTGAAAACACCCTCAGCGTGGAGCTGTATCACTTTGGGTACTTCCTAGGTTTTCACGACTGTAGCAGGAGTAGAGCACATGGGCCTTAACGCTAAGTGCTTTATTAATAAGTAATTCCTACAGACTCTTCCTGGGGCCCCGCCCAGCAGGAGGCCATCGCACTCACCCTCATACATCTCCAGGATGTGGACGGTGTCACCGATCTGCAAGGAGAGTTCCACATCTTGAGACGCGTTGTAGTTATAGATTGCTGTGAATGAGAGGAGAGGGGATTAGGAAACATGCTATGAAATGGCACATGCAAAAGTCAGTGACTGGTGTATCTGTTCTAGTTCACTTCTCTGTTGCTGTGATAAGATACTGACCAGGTTTACAACTGGTCATCTCGAGAACCCAAGGCAGGAGCTCAAGACAGGAACCGGGAAGCAGGCACTGAAGCAGAAGCCAGGGAGGAACATTGCTTACTGTTTCCATTCTCTGGCTTGCTCAGCTACTTTTCTTATCAGTCCCACCTGCCTAGGGATGGCACTGCCCACAGTGTGCTGGGCTACCTTCCATCAACCAACAGTTAAGAAAATGCCCCAAGCCGGGCAGTGGTGGCGCCCGCCTTTAATCCCAGCACTTGGGAGGCAGAGGCAGGTGGATTTCCGTGAGTTACAGGCCAGCCTGGGCTACACAGTGAGTTCCAGGAAAGGCGCAAAGCTACACAGAGAAACCCTGTCTCGAAGAAAAAACAAAAAAGAAAATGCCCCAAAGACAAGCTTACAGACCAATCGAATGAAGGGAATTTGTCAGCTGAGGTCCCCTCTTTCCAGGTCTGTTAACTTGACAATCAACACTAGGCATCACGGTATTTAACAAGTCATCCTCTGCTTTCACATGACTTCATGTGATCCCCTCTATATAAAGCAGAAAACATGAGCTGTATTTCCTCCAACACGCTGACTGGTTGCCTAGCACATACCACATGCTGTGTCAGATAAAATACAAAGATGTAGCCTCTATACTCCCAGAAAAAAAATAATAGTCTAGCGGGAGGAAGAAAGGTATCAAATATATAATCCCAGAAATAAAAATAACTGTTTAATTGAAGTTGGGATAGCACTACAGAAGAATCCAGGCCAGAGAATACAACGAGAAGTTCTGTGGATCCGTCCCCTTGTCCATGAGACAACAGTCAATGTGAAACTCATTTAATCTTACAGTCTTTAGGGCACAGGAGAGTGGTCTCTTGACTTCCTTGACATGTGCTCACCAGTTGAAAAGGCTGCACATGAAGGGCCATCTATCTCAAACAACAGAGTGATATAGGTCACAGTTCAAGGATGGCTCCAGGGCCCAGTTCTTGACACTCTGGGGACACAGTAACCCTAGTTACCTAGTAACATTAGGACGGGTGATGTTAGGGTCCCACAGAAAACAGCAGACTAACTCACAACTGAAATGGGGAAGAACAGGCCAGAGCTTTGCATAGGTATTTTATCGTAACTCCACACAAGTGACTAAGGAGCACATGAAACACGTTCAGCACTATTAGTCATGGTGGAAATGCAAATAAAAACCGCCATCAGATGCCTCTTCACACCTACTAGAACGCTGTGTTTAAAAAGACATTTACCAAGAGTACGGAGTTACAAGAGCTCGAATCCCTGGCCGATAGGATTACAAAACAAGAGATCTTTCAGAAACTAGACTGGAAGTTTCTTAAAAGTGACGTAAATTTACTACACGACTCAGCAAATTCACTCCTAGGAGAGCAACAAAAAGAAGAAAAATTACGTCAGACCTACACAATACCCTTATCTCAATGTTCATGGCGGCTGCAGCGGGCCAAAGAGTAGCCCCCAAGATATCCACGCCAATCTCCCTCAACCTGTGGGTGCCACCTTATCCGGCAAAGAGGTAACAGAGAGGACACGTAGTTATCTAAGGGTGTTTCCTACATGTTGAAGGAAGGGAAGGAGACAGAATGGATGCCAAGATTTGCTGTAACCTAGCAACAGGAATAGCCGGCCACCACTGGAAGCCGGCAGTAGCATGGGATAGACTCTCCTGAGAGTCTCCAGGGGCATGCAGACCAGTCCACACCTTCATTTCAGAACTCTGGGCTCCAGAACGTGAGATAACACATTCCTGTTGTTTCAAGCCATGGAATCTGTCATCATTTGTTACAGCAGCCACAGGAAACCAGCGTGGCTGTGTTAGTCACAACAGTCAACGCGCAGAAACAACCCAGCCGTGGCTGGGCACACACACTACAGTACAGCTGTGTCTTGATATCTGTACCAGGTGGACTGCACAACCACACCCTGTAAAGATAGGAAAACATACAACCTTATAAAACATGGTGTGGTGTTGACACAGAGCCTAAGCATACCCTCTCCTCTTCTATTACTCTAGATGACTAACAGTACCTAAAGTAATGTAGTTGCTAGTAGGCAGCTACTCTACTGTATCACTGAAGAATTACAGCTGGTAAAGTGCCCCATAAACATGGGGATCTGATGTTGGAACCCCAGCACCCATTTAAAAGCCACAGGTGCACCTGTAACCTTGCATAGGGGATATTAAGGCAGGAGGACACCTGGGGGCTCACTGATCAGCCAGCCTAGATAATTAGTGAGCTCCAGATTCAATGAGAGAAACTGTCTCAAAAAAATAAATAAATAAAAAAAAGACAACAGAGAGCAATGGAGACAGTGGAGAGCTAAGGAAGGAGACACTTAATGTTGATCTCTTCCCTAAACACATCCTACATGCATACACATGCATGTACACATACATACATACGTACACTATTCACACATGCATACACACACCCAAAAGGGAAAAAAAATGAGAAGAAAAATATCTACACATATTCAATAGATACAGTATCTTTTCCAAATAGTTTTGATCTGAAATGAAATCACACCTTGTCAAGCAATAGAGTCCCTTTGCCACCGTCCATCATGTTGACTGGTTGCCTATTTTGTATCACAAACTGTGTTAGAGAGTGACATCAGAGAGATAAACATGAGGTGTGGCTCCTGTGCCCTACTTAAAACAGGTAAGAGTGCTGACCATAAATCCATGCAACAGAATACCATTCAGCAATAAAAAATGATATACGACACATGCCACAACCCAGATAACCACAAAGTACGCTAAGCAAAAGAAGACATAAGCAAATTCGTTTTTTACTCTATTTTTGAGATGTTCAGAATATGCTAATCTGTCAAACAATAGATCAAATGATTTGCTGCTTGAGCTAGATATGAGGTTGGTCACTGAGCAACCTCTCCATTCAGAACTTTTGAGGGAGGTGAAACACTCCAAACTGAACTATGGTGACGATTCCACAGCTCTTAAAGTGACTGAACTGGGGACTGGGAAGAAGGCTCGGTGGTTAAGAGCTCTTGCTGCAGTCGTGAGGGCCTTGGGTTCAGTTCCCAGCTAAAACATCAGGCATCGCAGAGCCAGCTGTGGCTCCAGTTCCAGGCGACCTAACACCCGCTTCTAGCCTCCACGGGCACCCGCTCACATGTGGTACCCATGAATCCACACAGGCACACACACACATACACATAAATAAAAACCAATAAAATTTCAAAAAATCCACCCCTGAATTGGACACCGAAAACACATGGAGGTCACCGTCTGTAAACTAGGCTTCAGAGAAAGTTCTTTTTAAACAGATATATTTCTGGTCTTTATTAGCGAGTAATCTGCATCCACCCAAGAAAAAAAAGAACTGACTTGGAGATTCAGCTGTAAACACTGCAAGGAATTTCACTGTCAGATCCACCTCTACATGTGTGACCACCACATGAGGATGGTCACTCAACCCATCTCCATTTCCTACAAGGGTCATGAAACACATCCTACCCAGTTAGGAAAGAAAGGTGTCCCTGTCCTTGCCCGTGGCGGACACAACCTATTCTCCTCTCCCTGAGCTGCAGCCTGGCTTGGGTCACAGTAAACTCGTCAGTGAGGGGAAGAGACTAAGAACACCCCCGCCACCTCTCAGAAACGGCCTCCCCTTCATGAAGGAGGTCACAGTTTCAACCAGTGTCCCTCTGCCGTCTTGGTCTGGAAGCCTGAGGAAGTTGTTTTCTATTGTGCTTTCAGAACAGGCTGTGGTTCCTGAATAAGGACTGGCTGGGGAAGTGGGTTAAGAGAAATGACACAGAACGCAGGAGGAGGGAGTTCCAGCTTCCCTGGCCTGTTTGTGTGTCCCCAACCTGGAGCTGCTGCAGCCTCACCACACTACATACAGTTCAACTCTGGCTGACGGCTACAGTTGGCTCCGATGGTTTACCCGTGAAGTATATGGAGGGTTTTCTACAGCAAGTACGGTGCTGCAATTCCGGACACCACCTGGACTCCATTCGCTGCCATCCCCTAAAATGCTTCTTCCTACCACCCCTCCCCCATGGAAACAGGAAGCAGTGAGGCCACTTTGTCACAAGCTGCGTAATGACCATCTTCGCTCTTCCTGGTTCTTAGTCATGGGAAAGTAAGCAGAGGCTCTCAAAGGTAACCCCGCACTGTTGGCTCCAGGGATAAGCATCTGCCTAGGACTGCTGGAATTACAGTCATGCATGTATGAATGCACACAGACAGGAATGACCCTAACCACACATGTAGGCACACACACACACACACACATATCCCCCAAAGACCAGCAACCCCAAAACGCTCTAGCCTTAACTATCCACTTTTTCTTCTACGATCTGTCAAATTCACCCTCTCCTCTATCATACTGCTTTGGTCCACTCATGAAGCACAGACTTAACCCAAAGAAGAATTCAAGGTACAAACAACAACCCTGTTTACGTATTTTGTTTGAGTAACACGGATGTCTCGTTAGCCTCTTAAATCTCTATATAGCTCTGACCACTTCTGATTTCCCAGCCTCCTCCTCCCAGGGCTGGGATTGTGGTGTAGCCACCACACTCAGGGCATGCAATACTAGGGACTGAACCTCGGGCCTTTGTGCATGCTAGGCAAGCATTTTACCAACTGAGCCACATTTTCCACTCCTTATTTTACTTTTTAAGCACATGATTGGTCCTTTACTTTATACCCCATTATCTTTGCCTTTTCCCCCATCCTCCTCCCTAGTCCCCTTTCCCTTCAAATACCATCCTTTCGACTGTCACATCACACAGACATATATGTGCATGTATGTATACACACATACAAGTCTAGACTGCACCATCTGTCATCCTCAGTCTGACTGACTGCTTGCCATGAGACTCTAGACTTCCATCCGTCACCCTGTAAATGTATAATATCACTCTTACTTTGTTATGGCTGAATAAAACTCCATTGAGTATGCACACATTTTCTAAAGAAACTATTTGTAAATACTATTTGTAACCCTCCTATAAGATGCACAGAACAATTCAGTTGTTCACCACCTCTTCCCCCAGTACAACCATGTTTCTGCTTCCTTCCAAAGTGGCATCTGTGGTTTCCCATCACATAGGAACAGGATGTCAAAAACCACCTCTCCGGACATGTTATCATACAGGAAAAAAACATGTATATTTCTTTCCAACTGAGGCTGTCAACGAGACAGACGCCCTCCAGCAATGTTCTTCAGAAAAGGGCTGAGATGTCTGTGTGTTCTATGTCATACCTCTGGGTAAAAGTATGAACAGGACTGTAGTCGCTTACAGCAATCTGTTCGACCTAACTCATCTCTTTAGAGCCACGCCCTCCACTTCCCTCCCCCGGGAGCCCCTCTGATGCCACACGGCAGCCATTTGGAGAGCTGAGACTAAGAAGGGCTAGATTCAGCTTGCCAGCAGCAAGCCTCTTGGTTAGACTACACCATTCACCTCTGACCAGGATGGCCAGTAAGGTAAAGGTGTGCCCGCCCTGGAATAGTCTAGAAGTAGAGAAGAACCAAGATTTCTCTTACTAAATGAAAATAATAGCTTCGAAGCCAAGCTTTATCATACAAACCCATGGCTGATGATCGCCTTGTGCTAGCCTGATGCTGTTCTGAGCACAGGATAAATAACAATGCACTTAGGGGAGAAACTAATGTTTCATTCTAGAACATGAATAACTGTTATAAAGAAAATCAGGTGGCTGGAGAGATGGCTCAGTGGTTAAAAGCACTGTTCTGTTCTTCCAGGGGACCTGAGCTCAATTCCCAGAACCCACAGGGCTGCTTACAAATGTCTTGAATTCCAATTCTGAAGGATGTGACACCCTTACACAGACATCCATGCAGACAAAACACCAATCAATGCGCATAAAATAAAAATAAAGAAACCATTTTTAAAAAAGAAAGAAAGAAAGAGAATCGGGCAAAATGCTGTGGATGTAGCTTTGGTGGCAAACAGCACTTGCATAGGAGGCCCTGCATTCAGTCCCCAGCAGCACATGCACCAGGCATGGTGGCACAAGCCTGTGATCCTCGGGAATGTGGAGTGAGAAGACTCAGGAGTTCACTCTTGTCTACATATACAATTTGAGGGCAGCCTTAGTTACAAAAACCCAAAAAGCAAAACTCTAAGCAGGGTGCGGTGGCCCATCCCTTTAGTTCCAGAACTTGGGAGCCAGAGGCAGGTAGATCACTGAGTTTGAGGCCAGCCTGGTCTACAGAGCAAATTCCAGGACAGCTGGGACTACACAGAGGGACCCTGTCTTGAAAAGCAAAAATGAAGTATGGGGGGAGGGGGGAGAGGAGGCGGCGCTAGGAAATCCTAAGGTTAAACAAAGCAGAATTCAAGACTCTTTTTTTTTTTTCATTTGCAAATGGCATGCCTTTCAAGGACTTACTTAATCTAGACCTCAGTTTGTCATCTATATAACAAGAACCAGACTGGATGATGACTCAAGAGCCGTTAGCTCCAGCTTCCTGATTCATGAAGTGACAATCCAGGGAGACGCGCTGCTTTGAACTGGCAGGCACCACCGCAATCTCTTGTTTTGTCTGAGGAAATTAAACAAGAATAGGGAGTTGCTGTGCAGAAACTGCTTCCCTGACTGCTTCGTGCAAGGTTGGGAGAGACAAATTGCTGGAATTCTTCCCTAAGCAGCTTACAGTTTATATCAGGAAAGTGTAATTTTTGCAGAGCAAAACAGACAAGACAGAATGTCTACAAATGTACAACAGTTTGCATCTCACCAAATCCTTGATTTAGGTTTCTCTTTGAAATAGGCTTACACAAGAGAAAGGGGGTTAGGATGAAAGAAAATTGAAAATTGCATAGTAAGCAACCCAAAGAACACTTTTAGGAGCTACAAACGGGATCAGTTTTGATGAAGGAAAGTCTGTTGGCCACCAATTTTATAAACCTTCCTAATGAACTGAGATCTCTGAGTCCCCAAATTATAGTTCCCTAAGAAACAACTGGAACCTTTCATTTTTATAGATGAAATCTGCACAAGGACTGTCCAGCAAGCAATACAGCCCCACTTGGAGTGCTTTGCTACTCAGAATATTAGATCATCAGATTTGTTCATCTCCATTTCTGTGTATGATGTGGGTCTCTCTCCTCCCTCCCTTCCTTCCTGCTTCCTTCCTTCTCCCTTTTTCTTTCTTTTAGACAGGGTGACCTGTCACTCACAATCCTGCCTCATCCCCAAGGTACAGGGATTACAGGTCTGCACCAACACGATCATTTTTTTATTTCATTATTATCTTTATTTGCCTAGATTTGGCTATTAGTTCTACTAAGACTAAAGATCCACAACTCATCTTTGATCTTCATTCTGGCTTAATGTGTTAATATTCTCGAAGGCCGTATGGTTTTTTATCTTTTTTTTTTTTAATCTTTTTTTCTTTTTTTTCCAAGATAGGGTTTCTCTGTGTAACATTGATTGCCCTGGAACGTGGAACTCTCGCTGTAGACCAGGCTGGCCTCTAACTCAGATGTCCGCCTGCCTCTGCCTCCCAAGTGCTGGGATTAAAAGTGTGCAGCACTACCACCCAGTGAATTTTTTTTTAATCTTAAATATGTGATAAGGATTAGAAAATGATATTTGACAGTAGTTATTAATACCAAGAAGTATCAAAAGTCTATCATTTCAAGCCAACAATTAGGTTTCCAACTGGCCTATCTGCACTGAGATGGCCTTGTCCCCTCCTGCTCTGATCTGCCTGGGCCATGCCTGGGCCATGCCTGGGTCAGGATCAGGACACCTGCTGCAGTTCTTAACAACACTGCCCTTCTCCTCAGGAGCAGGAGATTCCAGACTTTTCATTTATCCAACCACTCAGGAGAATAGTGGATATCATGACCAACTGACTGGTTATTATTTCAGAAGTTTCTTTTTTAAACTTTATTTCTTTTTTAAACTTTTCTAAACTTTATATTTATATATGCATTGGTGTTTTGCCTGCATGTGTGTCTGTGTGAGGGTGTTGGATCCCCCAGAACTGGAGTTACAGACAGTCGTGAACTACCATGTGGATGCTGGAAATTGAAGCCAGGTCCCCTGGAAGAGCAGCCAGTGCTCATAACCACTGAGCCATCACTGCAGCTTGCAATCCAGAAGTTTCTAGTCTGAAGATCCTATGTAAACACATGGGTTGACTACCTTGATCTAGATAGATATTAACCCAGCTACAGTTTACTGACTGGCTCACTGGCACCAGAGGTCACCTACAAGCCTATCATGCCTAAATGTACAGGAGATTAAATTTAATCTTTTAGGAGAGGAGAGCTGAAACAAGGCAATTCAAAATTAGAGAACAAAAGGTCTGTGGTCTACAAACACAGGGACTTTTCCCCCCACAGCTTCCTCATCTGAAGAACAGAGGTCACAGCCCATTGTCCACATGGTTTGCGGAGCCCAGAAAAGGGAATCTGTGCAGCGCCCCTTGGACTATGACTAACACCTGGTGGGTACTGACTACCAGGCGTCATCTGCCCATCTCTTTCTTCCCTTCCCTGATCAGCTTCCTATTTTGAGCACAATAGCTTCTGCCTGTGGAACCGTAGCCACTGCCACCCTCATCCGTGTTAGAAGCCATTAGAAGAAAACTGCCAATCAAGAAGGACTAAAGAGATCATAGGATGAATTCATCTTCGGTGTCCTTCTGGGGTTGCTGGACAATGATGCATGTGATCGTGGGGCATTTTATTAGAGGCAGCTAAGCATTCCCCTGGAGAAGCAGCACTTGGATCTGGGATGTGTTAGTATCTAAGCTCTCTCTTTTCTATCCCTTCTGAGCATTTCTGTAATGATTCAGCTGAGGAGCCAGGGTGTGATTCAGAAGGCCAGCAATGCTCTTAATCATATACACTCCCTGTACCTCT
>CABHPP010109492.1:0-22948 GCA_902168425.1 Peromyscus attwateri
TTGGCCTTAGCGTGGGAGTTATGTCATCAGCTCTAGTGTTCTTAGATTTTTGGCCCTAGATTGATGGATTTATTTCTCTGTCTTTCACTATCTAGTTTGCAGATTGTATGCCATGTGAATTACTGAACTTCATTATGAGTCCCTTCTCAAAAGAAATCTCCTTTTATGTACCTGTGTATCTCCTATTGCTTCTGTGTCTCTTGAGAATTTGGACTTACATACCATTTGAGGAGATGTGATCATAAGAGTTTGATTTTTCAACACTATTTCCTATTGTTTTCTTCTGAATATATTTAGATAGGCCGCCATAGGCAGTTTCATTTTCCTACCTTCCCCCTGTGTTTGTGCCACATTCTCCCATTCTATCAATGTATAACACTTTTTGTTGAAAACTATATAGTTCATATAATACACTGAAGCAACTATGGATATTGATTCTACTTCCCCATCTCCAAGGCTTTTTGTGGTTGTTCCTTGTTTGCTTATTGAATTCACCAGGCAAATTCAGTAAGGTTTACTTCTACTTATGGTAAAGTTTCTGATATCTAACTTGTTGAAGGGTGTGAGGGTCAGCTGCGGGATGTACATAGGTCAACATGGGAAGATTGGTAGCGCTGCCTTTATTTCTTGTCTTTGTATAACCTCTCTGTTTAGCTATTTGTCTACCCCTCAAATGTCAATGTGGGTTTTTGTTCTGACTCCATGGGGATTCTTTTTAGTCACTTCTACTTCAGGTTCTTTCTGGTAAGCTGGCTGGTTTAATTTCTTGTTATTAATAGAGTGAAAATCAACATCCTCTTGTTTGATTACACCAAAACTACCATTGTTTCAGAGAGTATGCTTAGACTTGATTTTCCCCACATGCAAGATACCAGTTCCTTGTAAAGGCCTTTGGAGCAAGCTGTAGTTATGGACTGCTTCTCTGTCTGGACAAAGACCCCTTTCTTCTGCCCAAAATACTAAGTAGGGACAGTAGTTCTTTGTCTTCTGAGCTAACCTTTAGTATCTTCATGCTCTTGCCCTGTGAAAAAGCTGTTTTAGGTGTGACTGGGGCCACAGAATTCTAGCATTACTGTATCTAAACCAGGGCTCTAATCCTATGAGTGAGGGATATATAAAGGAAGGGAAACTTTCTTTTATTATCACACTGATCAAATATTTAGCCTCCACAAGATGGAGTTGAAGACACAAGAAACGATGGAAGAATGTCTTAGAGAAATAAATAACCTTTAAATGGGGAAAAATTCCCATACTCTAGGTCATACCTTCACAGAGAAAAGTGTCCATTAGACTGAATCAGGGTGAATGAAGGATTAAGATGTAGTTGAAGTGTTACAGAGTCTGTTTTACTTTATATATAGTTTCTTTACATGAATATATTTATTATTTTGCAATAAACTCTTAAAGCAATAGTTATATACTTGAAATAATTCTTTTTAAATAATTTATATCAATTATGATTGTGTTGTTGAGGATTGAATAGTTTGAGAGTTCCTCATGTTGCATTTGCTTAAAAATTACTAATAATTCATTTTTAAATTATCTTGTACTTCTATTATATTAAAATAAAAATAGAATATAAACTAGAGAAAAAAATTGTGCATATACATAAAATATTGAGAGATATATGCCATTTATTGTGAGAAGCAATAATAGGAGATTACTAAAAACATCTATAAAAGAAATTACAAAGAACTATGAGAAAGTTAAATAGCTTTACTAATAAATGACATTTCTAAATGTAAACTTGTTGACATAAAGATTTTTGTTTCTCAAATTGTATATAAATTTAAGTATGGTTATATAAATTTCAGGTTAAGTACTAAAATATTTTTAGGTAGTTGCAAATATTCAGGTAATTATAAAAAAATAGAGAAACCACACATACACCTTTCACCTAGTATAAATAATTTGTATAACTCTAATAGATAATTACAAGCCAAAGTAAATGATATACTCTTCCAACCTTATTTAGACCACACTGATTTTTATATAAATGTGTGTTTACTTCTATATTAGATTGGTGTAATCACAACCATAGTCAAGATATGTAAGAGTTACATAAAAAATATTTGTCATGCTATTTTAAAAATGGTTTTAAAAACAATTATGTGTTTGTGTGTATCTGTGTGCAGTTATATGCATAAGAATGCAAATGTCTGGTGAGGTCAGAAGAGGCCACTGAGTTTCATGGAACTGGAGGTAAAAATGGTTGCAAGCAGTCCAATGTGGGTGTTGGGAAACAAACATGGGTCCTTTACAAGACCAATTCATGCTCTTGACCATTTATCCATCTCTCCAGGCATTTGTGCTATACATTTACATACACAGGAATCTTTGTTCCTATTTCTATCTCCAAGACTAGACTTGTCATTTCAAGGATTTCAAACATAATCTTTGAAACCAGGCTCTTCCGCACCACCCACTCAGCTTGATCTTAAAATCAATTCATCTGTAGTTAATTATTTCTACTTTGGATATGTCAATATTATTTCACAATATGAATATAAAAACCCTTTGTTTAGTTATTCACCTATTAAAGAGCATTTACTTTCCTGTTTGGGGCTTTTGCAAAGAAAGCCACTGGAATAATCACATACAATTTATGCATGAGCATAGGGTTTCATTCCTTGGGATGAATGCTAAATAAATAATGCAACATGATAGGTCAGAGCATAATGACTTTGTAAGGAAATGATCCATAATTTAAAGAGTAGCTCCACAATTCTATATTTTAACAATGTCTCAGTGTCTGGTTTATCTACATTCTCTCCAGTAGGAAGTGCTATCATTTTATGACATTCATTTCACAAGTGTGTAATGAAACTGCATTGCTATTTTGATTTGTATTCACTTAACAGCTAATGAAATTCAACAACTTTTCATGTGTTTATTTGTCATTATGTCTGTTGTCTTAAATAAAATATCTCTCTATGTCTTTTGACCATTTTCTAAATATTTTGTTAATTCAGTTTAAGAGTTTCTTTATTCTGGTTAAAACCCTTTACTAAGATGTGGTTTACAAATAATTTCTTTATAGGTACATCCTATCTTTGCATTGTCTCACAGGTTCTTTGTAGAAAAGAATTTAATTGTGGATGCTTTTCAATATAGAAGAATTTCATTGTGTGGATACTTTGGGTGCTGAGTCTAAGAACACTCTACTTAGACCTAGGTGTTAATGGTCTGGATGACACTTTTTATAGGTATATTTTTAACTCAATTGCATATTTTGAGTTCATTTTGTTGTAAAGTTTAAAGTTAGTGTAAAGGTTGTGTTTTATATTGCTGGCTATGGTTATCCAATGATGCCTTCTCTTTTTAATTTCTAAGAATCTTTTAAATTATTATACAAAGTGTTACGTTTCATCATGGTATTATTAAACATTGTTTTTGTTGCTCCTTCTCTCTAAATATGCTAGTCTACCCCTGACCCCTGTATCCTTCTCCCTCCAGCAGCTTCATTTCCATTTTTATGTCAGATGTATCCTATTGCCCCTCCCACTACCTCACACCTTTTTGTTCCTTTTCACGGTTCTCTAATTTCATGCAAGCATCAATTATTAAAAACACATTTTTAAAAAATTTATTTTTATTAGTGTTCGTACACGTGTGTGTGTGTGTGTGTGTGTGTGTGTGTGTGTGTGTGTGTGTGTGACATGTGCCTATGGAGGCCAGAAGAAGTCAATGAACCCCTGGACCTACAGTTACAGGTTGTAGTAGGCCAACTGACATCTGGGCTGGGAATTGAACTCAGGTCCTCTGCAAGAGCATCAAGCATTCTGAAGTGCTAAGTCATTTCTCCAAGCTCCAAACACTTGGCTGAATTTGATGCATCAATCATTAAGATCATGGTTATTAGTTTTAGCTTATAGATTAAAAGTATAGTTTTATTAGTTTTGGTCTAGTATACATCAAATAAATCTCCATTTGTCATATATGTTACAAATGAAGCTCATTAAAAATTAACTGAACATAGTGTAGGTTTCTTCTTGGATTCTCTATTCTGCTCATTGATCTACATGTCTAGTTTTTTTTAACTTTATAATTTTGAATACTGTACTTACAGTTTATATAATTAAGTATAGTTAGCTCAATTAATT
The DNA here is from genome assembly GCA_902168425.1 of Peromyscus attwateri. NCBI lineage: Eukaryota > Metazoa > Chordata > Mammalia > Rodentia > Cricetidae > Peromyscus > Peromyscus attwateri. The sequence continues at coordinate 4,104 of CABHPP010109492.1, forward strand.
TTTCCCAAAGGTTCTATCCCTTTGCATATAATTTTACAACAAATTCATATAATTTTAAAATCTTATTAAAAATTCAAAAGGAAATATGTGAAAATTATAGGTTAAAATTTTTAGAAAATTAACATTACTATGTTGAATCTTTCCATCTCTGAATGTGGTATATCCATTTTTTATATGTATTTATTTTTATTTTATGTGACTGAGTGTTTTGCCTGCATGTATGTATGACTGTGTACAATGTGCTTTATTGTTGTGCACAGAGGCCAGAAAAGACATCAGATTCTCTGCAACTAAAGTTACAGATTATAGATGATAGAACCACCACATGAATGCTGGGAACTGAATCTGGGTCCACTGCAAGAACCATATGTGCTGTTAATGACTGAGTCATCTCTCCTGCCCCTATTGTCTCTCCATTTCTTTAAATATGTTATGTATTTAGCATTTTGTGGTTTTCAGCATATGTGTAATCTTTTTGTTTGTTTTCAAGACATAGTCTCTCTGTACAGCCTTGGCTGGCCTAGAACTTGCTTCGGTAGACCAGACTTCCCCTCCCCCCTGCCGCCCGAGTGCTGGGATTAAAGGCATGTAATCTTAAGTAAATATCTAGCCATTTTATTTTCTCTGGTGAAATAGTACGTTGTGCTGCTTTAAATATCAGATTTCAACATTTGTTGTTGGAAGTGCATAAAAGATAATTTTTTTCCCTCTGGTGTTGTATTTCACAAATGAACTAAAATTACTTCTTAGTACACTTTTATATATACACAGTCGAGTAATATGCAAACAGGGATTGCCTTTCTTCTTAATTTGTAATATGTCAGGCTTTTAACTCTTCTTCTTGCCTTACCACGCTATTTAGAGTTTCCGGTATTGAACCGAACAGAGACAGTAAGAGATGAAATGCTTATTTTATTCCTAGCCATAGGGTAAAAATATTCATCCTTTCACTATCAAATGTTACCTAGAGTTTTGTGGTTTGTCTTCTTCCTCTTTTTCTCTCTGTACTCTCTTAATAGGAGAAGAAATTCATCTTTATTCCTACTTTGCAGAGAGTTCTCATTACGAAAGGGTTTGGGATTACATCAAATACCCTTTCTTCAAAACTTCTGTGAATAAATTTTGTCAGTTTTAGGCTTGCTTATATGGCAGATTATACAGTTATTATTTTCTAAAGCTAGTTTAGCATATTTCAAATCTTAACTGGTCAAGATGTATAAATATTTTCATACATTGTTAGCTTTCATTAATAATCTTTTATTAACAAATTTAAGTTTTTTGAGAAATAGGAGTGGTCTGCTACTTTCTTTGTTTTAACTTTGTTTCTGTGGCTTATGTATCAGGAATATACCAGTTTCATAAAATGGAATGAGAAGTATTTTTTCTTGCTATCTTTCTGATATGATTTGAGGGTTTTTTCCAATGGGTTCATGTGTTGGAGACTTGCTCCTCAGTATGGTGATTTGGAGATGGTGATGTGAACAATTAAAGATGTAGGGTACTGGAGATAATCATTAGGTAATACAATGTGTTGGCCATAAAAGGGATTAAAGTAGTTCAATAGGGATTAGATTGGTCATGGGCACTAGAAAAAAAAATCTACTATTATTATTCTGTTAAATGAACATAGCAATAAAATGACCCCTGATGCCACACTGCTAAACCAATAGGTCAGTGTATCACTCAACCCTCATCAGAGAAGCTTCTTCATGCAGTAGATGGTGATTAACACACAGACCTACAACTGGATATTATGCAGAGAATGAGAGACTCTGAAGCATTCAAGCCTAAATGGGATGTCTTTACTAAATTCCTCCACTCAAGGCTCAGGGATAGATGAGGAAGAAGAGGTGGAAAGATTGTAAGAGCTAGAGAGTGATGACTCCAAGGTAACAGGGAGATACTCATCAACTCAGAGACAATGACAGCACATACAATACCTATACAAGTTCACACCAGACAAAAATCTCATCACAGGAAGGGATAAATGGACAAAGTCCCACCCATAACCAGGAAACTATTTCTAATTGATACCTGCTAGGAAAGAAAAAAAAAGTTTTCTCCAAAGGAGTGTTACTGGGTATATCAACCACATTCCAGGGTAGGTCCCATGCCCAGGTGGTATTGACCAACACAAACAGACTCCATGGTTGTGTATTTGTGTGCATATTCACTTTTTGCTTTATTATTTTTTATTTTATTGGTTTTTATTTTTTGTTGAGGAGAGTGAAGGTAGGGAGATAGTATATAAAGTTGGGTACACAGGGAGGTGGGGAGGATCTCAGAAGAATATGATCAAAATATATATTATGAAAAAAATTGTGCTCAGTAAAAAAGTCTTTATATGATTGTTTATAAATATAGTTATTAGGGGGTAGTGAATTCTTTTTCATGAAAGTAAGTTATAAGAACACATTCAGGGGCTGGAGAGATGGCTCAGAGGTTAAGAGCACGAGCATCTCTTTCAGAGGTCCTGAGTTCAATTCCCAGCAACCACATGGTGGCTCACAATCATCTGTAATGGGATCTGGTGCCCTCTTCTGGCATACAGGCATACATGCAAGCAGAACACTGTGTACATAATAAATATATAAATCTTAACAACAACAACAAAAAATCCAAACCTTGAATTGTCCTTTGGCTTCTTATTTTGACATAAGACTGCTTTCTCATAAGAGACTCACGCAATAGCATGAAACATCAATTATGGCATCTTCAAGAAACTCAGACTGATATAGGTGCAATATTTTCTAACCTATGAACTGCCAGTTTGTTTTTTTTTTAAATATATAATGTGGCTTACATCAGGTATTTCATTACAGTAGTAAAAACAAAATGATACATTCCCTAATTATGAGAGAAGAGATAAAAATTAATGATTACCCTAATACTTCTGTTAAAGTGTCTAATACAATGATCTGGGCATAAAGATTTCTTTTTTTGTTTGTTTTGTTTTAAGATTTTTGAAGACAGGTTCTTTCTATGAAGCACAAGTCAGCTTAGATCTTAACAATGTAGCACAGGCTGGTCTCAAGTTAATGATTTTTCTGAATTTGCTTTATGATCACTGCATTTTAGATGTGCTATCATGCTCAACTTTTCCATCAATAATTTTATTTCTTCAGCACCCAAAGGAGTACAAACTATCACCTTCATAGTTCACGTTGTTTAATTTTGGAAGCTGTGAATTTTGAGAAATTGGTCTGTTTATTACAAACCTAACTTGTGGCCAGAAGGTTTTCACAATATTCTCTATTTGTTAATTTAAAAGAATAAGAATCTGTTTCACTAATCCTTATTTTATTCTTGAGAATGGTAATTGTGCCTTTTCTGTCTATCTTCGTCATCAATGCTAGCAAGATTTTTAAGAAACAAGCATTTATTTCATGGCTACTTCTTTACTGTTTTCAGTTTTTAACTCATTACTTCCTTCTGCTTTCTTTGTTTGTTTGTCTTTTTGAGGCAGGGTTTCTCTGTGTAGCTTTGGAGCCCTTCCTGGACCTCACTCTGTAGATCAGGCTGGCCTTGAACTCACAGAGATCCATCTGCCTCTGCCTCCCGAGTGCTGGGATTAAAGGCATGCGCCACCACCGCCCCGCTTCTTTGAATATATTTTGTTCACTATTTTTATGGCTTCTAGAAAGGAACTTGGGCTACTGATGAAAACTTATTTTTTTAAAAAAGATTTTTATTTTTTAAGTGCATGAGTGCTTTGCCTGTATTATGTATGTGGATCACATGTTTATCTGGTGCCCGAGGAAGCTAAAAGAAGTTGCAGATCTACGAGAGTTATATGTATAGAGTTATATAAATGGAACTAGAGATATATATATGGTTGTTGGCTACCATGTGAGTGCTTTGAACCAAATCCAGGTCTTTGCAAGAGTGGTACATCCTATGAACTGCTGTGACATCTTTCCAGCCTATTTCTTCTTTTTTCATGTAAGCATTTAGGATTATAGAATGTCCTCACAAAGCTAGGTGAGTGAGTAGCACAGGCCAGACATCCCAGCTACTAGAACGGCTGAGTCAGGAGGATCTCCAGTATAAAGCTAGTCTTGATAACTTAGTGAGACTTTGTCTCAAACAAAAAAATTCTCACCCATGGCAAATACCTACCAGCATAGATAAAACAAAACTCATAAGTTGTCCTCTCAGTCCTCTTTAGTTACCTTACAGATTTCATAACTTATAATTGTATTTTCATTTTTATTTTGCTGTTATGATTATCTAAAATTTCCTTTGAGTTATACACTTTGATCTATGATTTATTTAAAACAGTGTCTTGTAATTCCCACATGTTGACATCTTTCTTTATTTTTTTATTAGTTCTATGTTGATTCTATTAGGATCTAAGGACATACACTGTATAATTTTTAATATTGATTGTGATTTGTCTTGTGACACTAGGTGTGGTCTTGTAAAATGATTGTGAATGCTTAAAAAGAAAGTGTATTGTTTAATTTTACTTCAATAATTTATATGTCCATTTTTGATGCATATAATTTTTCAATTCCAATGTTTTTCTACTGGATTGAGCCTTCTATGTAACAGAATGTCAATTTTAACTTCAGTAATTTCTTTGAAGTCTATTTGGGCAGATGTCCACATATTCACTCTGGTTTGCCTTCCCTTAAATGAATGTTTATATAGTATATGTTATTTTACAACCTTTCAGTTTATACCTATATAATTGTTTTTAAAATGACTTTCTTCATAAATGAAATCATTAAGAAAATGTTCATTGTGTCACACTACTTCTAATTATGGCCATATATGAATTACTCTTTATATGAGGTAATTGTTGATATCTTAAAGTTTAAAATTGATGTTGTGTTATTAACTTTCTGTTTGAATACTGTTTCTTCATTGCCTTACTATTGTTCACTTAAGCCTTTATCAGATTTCCATCTCTATTTGTAATACTTTGAATATGTTATCTTATACATTTTTCTTAGTGGGTTCTCTGGATACTGCTACACACAAATGTAATTTTCAGTGTACCATGTTAACAATGTACCATTTCGAGTGACATGTAGAAAACTTACTTCTATTTAGGTAATTTTATATTTCTATGTTTTAAATACAAATGTGCTAAATATTTATTCTACTTATAAGGAATATCAAATCATATGACCTTACATTTGTTTCAGCCTTCATATATGGTTTTAAAAGATCCATGAGTCTACTTTACCCACTCAAAAGTTTTTTCCTTCCTGAAGTTTTAAGCCTTTTGTTGTCATTTCCTTTTCTCTGGAGAAAGTATATAGCTATTCTTTCAAAGAAAGCAATATAATAAAAGAATTTTAATTTTCTTTTATTTAAATATCTCTATATTCCCTAGATTCCTAAAGCATATTTAGACACACAGAATTTGTGATTGAAAGCTATTCTTTGCAGTATTTGAAAAACATGCCACTTCCTTCCTTTACACATTTTTTTTTCCTGAACCATGGGGATATTTAGTCCATATCTGTGTATAGCATTTATTTACAAATGTATTAAACAGCATTATGAATTTCTGAACATGAACAAATATGAATAAACAGGCATGAAATCAAACGTGAGAAATGTTTTTGATTATATGAACTATACATACTTTTTCATTTATGGGCTTAGAAAATGATGTCTAGATTTTATTTCTTTTGTTTGCTCTTCAATTCAAACGAATATTTTAAATACACAATTTGAAAGCAAAACAACAATCCATCAGAACACAAGTCATTCCTAGGTACAAAGTAAATATACACACTTTAGACCTAAGTTTAGAAAATGTCACTCAGGATCTTAGAGACCGTTGCTTCGTAAGCAGTTGATAATAGTACAGGGAAGGCAATGCTTCTCTTCCATCAGAAACAAGAAGTCAGGAAGCTGAAAAGAAAGCCACAAACAGACCGACAAAGAATGGGCAAGGGAGAAGTAATAAGCAAATAGACTGTGTTCATACAAACAACATCTTCAGTTAGAGAGCAGTGGCTTTCCTGTTTGCTTGCAGGCCAGGAGAAAAGGCACTAGGTAAAATAAAGGCACAGTAAGAGACAAGGGATGGGAACTACCATCAGAATCTGTGAGAGAGAGGTCACAGAAAAAGGCGGAGACACTTTTTCAAGGATGAGCAGGTCAGTACTTGACAACTAGGATCACAGAGGTAATTGTGCAAACTATATTTGTTTTTAGGGTCAAATACTAAAACATGGGACATCGAAGAAAAATGTAAGGGTGTTTAAGGTAGAGTGAGACCAGTACCAGGCAGAGGGGAGCAGGGGGGTTTCAACAGCGATAAATATGCCCTGAAAATTAGAGATGACCATGGTTAAGATGAAAGGATTTAAATGCCAGCCTGAAAATGGGGGATTTTAGTTGGCAATTAGGAACATGAAACTTCTAAAAAATATCTAGTGCCATTTGAAGAACTGGAATTAAAAAACAAAACAAAACAAAAAAAAGATGAAAAAGCAGATAGAATAGATCAAGAACAGAGAGGGAACAAAAGGCTTTGACATGGTAAATGAAGACCACAAATGTAGTCATTTATATCATCTTTCAAAAATATTCTGAAAGTCATTTATTATGGCTTTGCAACTGAAAAAATGGTCCTCCATAATTACTCAGACACTCTGGAAATCCTCAAGACAGAGAAACCTGATTAAAGAGTAGCCTACCACTCTCTGTAACAGTAGATACTACCATGCTCACCATGATTCTGTTTCTTTACATTAAAAATGTGTATGAGCAAGCAAGACTCCTCAGTGGGTAAGGATACTTGCCATCAACCCTGCTAGTCTGAGTTCAATCTCTGAGCCCATATGGTAGAAGAGGAGAACTGACTCTGGCGAGTTGTCCTCTCATCTCCACACATGCATTGTGGCATACGCATACACACAAAATAAACAAATATATATTGTATATGCCCATCATGTACATGCAGGAAATAAATCACTTATATATTACTGAAGCAACTTATTACTTCAATTACATTGTTTTACTCTTCAAACTATTAGGTTGAATGATTTAGTGACATCTCCCTACATTATAAAAATAGTACATGTGAAATGCAGATTACTAACTAAAAATTAAGCAAATAAAATCTATGAGCTGTTCTTTCATATACTTTGGATATCTCCCCTTTTGTACTATTTAAAAATATATGCTCAATTTGCAAAAGCTGTATGTTTTACAAAGAAGTCAACATAATTTTAAATGCCATATTTTAAAAATACAATTCAAACAGAAAACAGTGTGAACAAACAGGAGAGGGAGAGAAATCAAAGAGTTAAGTGAGGAACAGCAGTCCTGGAACCCAGAAGGGAATTAATGCAAGGAGCACAATAATAAACAACAATAACCCACTTTGGAGCAAACAGCATCTTAAAAGCTGCAAACCAACTGCAGAAAAAAAAAAAAATCAAATGTGCTCACGCACCATGGTTCTTCAAACTTGGTGCCCTTTGTGAATTATTTTGTGCTACATCTGGCTGTTGTAGCACAACAGAAGTGTAGCTGGAAAAGAAGTACCACTACTGGACTATAAGGCACAACAAACAGAATCAAAAGGTATTCATTCCCTCTCCAGCCAATTGGAGGGAAGAAATTAGTGGTTTGAATGAGAACTACAGTCTGGTAAGAACATGCCAGGTGTGCCAAGTCAGGAAGCCCAACTAAAACAACTGGCTGTGGACTAAGCGGATTTCAAGGTAATGTACAAATGTTTCATAGAATGGAATTCACTCTGAGCAATTGTAATAGTCTTCCCAGAGTACTGAGACCTTGCAAGGAAACCTTTACCTTGTACTGTTATGAAACAGACTACCACAATGGCAGGAATAGATGAGAAAACTTCTATGTAAAAATAGACACCAGTGCTGAAGATTAAAGTTTTACACAAGGTGACCTTGATAAAAGAAAAAGGAAGCTGAACACTAAGGGTAGAGAGATTGAACCTTTGTCCAAAAAGGAATTCTATCTTGCCTTTCTGGATACAGAGGCTTGGACAGCTTTAGTTTCTGTCAAAGTATACAAGAAGGGCTGCTCCATTATTGGGAACTTGGCTCTTTTTCCAGATTCAGTGACTGGCCCCTTTTCCATTTGTAATGTTTTATATCTGTAGCTTTCAGGTTTATACTTTCTATTTGGGTTTTTTTGAAATTTTTTCACTTTCACAAGATATCCCATTTGTTGTGAATAGGATTCATATACATGTATTGGAGCATTTTTAGGATAGTTTAAATTTTCTTTAAAAAATGTTTCTTTTATTATTTATTAAAAATATTGCTGTATAATTTTCCCTCTCTCTTCCCTCTAACCCCTTACATGTTTTCCCCACTTCCACTCAAATTTACAGGTTCTTAAATTGTCAAGTATGTATGTATAAATGAATAAATATATAAGTACAACTTGCTGAATGTACACAGTATTGCTTGTATGTACATGCTTTTGGGGCCGAGCACTTGGTACCAGACAATCAATTAGGGTGCTCATCCCTGCAGAAGATCAATTCTCCCTCCCTCAGCAGGTGCTAGTTATCGATAGCTCTTCATTTAGGAGTGGGGTTCGGTGAGCCTCTCCCCATCCACATTGGCATGTTGACTAGTAACATTGTTCAAGTTTTATTTAGGCAGAGATACTGTTGAGATTTCATGAGTGGTTTTCCTGTCATATCTAGCAGACACAATCTTAAAATTCTTAATAGATAATCTCAGCATTTGATTCATTTTTCGATCTGCTCTCTGATGACTATTTCTTGGTTCTTGGTATGAAAAGAGATCATACACAGCATTTGAGAGTTCATGAGAATACTGTATTTTAGTAAATACCTCCAATGTTGTGAATGGAACAGCTTGAGGACCACATGGAGGTATGTGTTCAATATCTTGCTAGGTACACCAATATCACTCTGGCAAAAGAGAAGCACTGATTCATACTGGCAAGTAGAGGTTCACTTTCTTTGTTGGACACAAAAAAGTCTTGCCTGGTAAAAGTGGGTATCACCTCATTTCACTGTTGATCTTAAATAGGGGCAGATGCTGAGACCAAGAATAGGGAGAGAAAATGGTTAAGTGACACTGTATGGTGTCTTCAGCCTTGTTGATATGGCAAAGGAGTGACAACTTGACCTTTAAACTAGGTAAGATAACAATGACTAGCTTCATGTTGCACTGTCTTATTCAGACATACTATCCCTGGATGGGTGTCTTGGATGGGATGGCTGTGGACAGAAATGGAGGGATGAAGATGGAAGATGAAATCTCTACTTGGCTCTGCTAACCTCTTTAAAGGTTAACTAACTGACTTTTTTGATTGATGTTTAGTGAAAATTAAGTGAAGAGTGGTGAACTGTTTTTCATATTCATTTTGATTGATGTTTAGTGAAAATTAAGTGAAGAGTGCTGAACTGTTTTTCATATTCATTTCATATTCTGATCATTTTCTCCCAGCTAGACAAAAGGTTTATGTGTGAGAATCCATACAAGCCTTTTGTCTGTGTCTGTTAGTCATTCCAGGTTGAAGGCTTCTTTAATACCCTGTCCAGAACATACTGAAGACTGGAATACATGGAAGATAAGGCAAAACAGAGAATTAATGGCTATGTCACTTCTTAAATCCTGTTGTACTTGGATCATTTGCTCTTCTCTTTCCAATTTTTTGAGGTTTTCTATTTTTCCATATTTTCTACCAATCTTTAGATTCCTGCTAAAAGGAAGACTTTGGAGGACTGAGGTTACTTCATTTTTGCTGGTTTTAGAAGTGTTTTCAGCAATAATACTTTTGAAAACTGACAAATTTATTGTAATATTGTCTGGAGCAATTAACTCATAAGCAATATATGAACTAAATAATGGTTTTTGATGTTTAAACATTATGAATATATTACAACTGACAAAACTGAGTTAGGTTTCATTAATTGACATCATTTTAAGACTAAAAATATGCAATAAAATATGTGTATTTACTTATACATGGTACATATCAAACTTAAGCTACATCATATGCTTTTGATAATTTCAGATTACTTGACACTCAGCTGGGAGGTGGTTGCGCATGACTTTAATCCTAGCATCAAGGAGGCAGAGGCAGGTGGATCTCTGTGAATTCAAGGCCAGCCCTGGCATATAAAGTTCCAAAACAGCCAGGGCTATTACACAGAGAAAGCAGTTATCAAAAAAAAAAAAAAAAAAAAAAAAACGAAACAAAACAACAACAACAAAAAGTTTTAAGAGTTATTCCACCAACACATTTGAAAACATTTTTATGCCTCAATGCTCAACTCCATTCAGTTACCTGTCATATGTAATACAACTCATAATTCTAAAATCAGACAAAACAAAATAAAACCTTCAGAAAAATTTAAAATCCCTTACAAGAAGAGTCAACTTTTCTGTAAATTAGTTCAATACAAATCTATTGCTTCTAGTGCATATCTGCTCTAGGATATGTCTTTAGCCCACTTAATGTTATTGCCTAATAGAACTTTACACGTTGATTCTATTTACTAGCATGCTCTCAACTAACTGCTGTATGATTACAAATCCTAATGTCAATCATAGGATTCTTCTCTCTGCTTGATCTAGGCTGACTTATCTGATGAATCCTAATATTCTTGAAATTCTTTTTTTGAGATAGGGTTTCTCTGTGTTAATAGTTCTGGCTGTCCTAGAACTCACTTTGAAGACCAGGATGGTCTAAAACTCACAGAGATCCTCCTGCTTCTGCCTCCCGGGTTCTGGGATTAAAGGCCTGCAACCATTACACACAGCTAAATTTGTCTTTTCTTTTCCTCGAGAGACTCAGATCTCGTTATATAGTCTGGTTGCTTAGAATCTGATGTGTAGACCATGCTGGCCCCAAACTTGTGATGGTCCTTTTGACTCTTGATTGTCAACTGCTGGGATTACAGGCTTGCCTCAATCACCATATCTGTTTTATGTGGTGCTAGAGATTGGATTCTTTAATTTGTGCATGCTAAGCAAGCACTCTCCAAACTGAGCTACATCCCAGCTCCTCTTTTTCTTTTTAATGCTAGAACAAATGTATAGCATTATTTCCTGGAGAGAGCATACAATATAAGAGGTGACATATTGAAACTAATAGTTTCTCACATAATAATGAGTTTAAATTACTTAAAATTGATAAGGAAATTAAAGATTAATTACAAAATTTTCAACTTATTGAAGTTGATATTGAAAAGTTCAATCAAATTAAGCATTATAGATTGAGATTTTTATATATCAACTACAAGACTGGTAAAGACTTACAGGGATAGGAATATTAAAATGATAATCCATTATATATACTAATGCTTACACAAACTATGTCTTATATTTTCAATAAATCACAAGGGAAGGTTTCTTAAAATATATTTTACTTAACCTTTCCCCCAGAACTGTATTGCAAACAGTAGATAAAATTTGATGGTGATTCTGTAATATGCATGTATTTTTAACTTGAGTAGAGTAACTAGGAGTTTAATAATATCTTAACATATCAATAGATTCAATGACATTTAAGAGGTAACAATTTTCCCCTCAGCTCCTAAATAAAATGCTAAGCCTCGGTAGGCATGAAAATTTCATACTATACCTTGATTTCTTCTATTTCATCCGGTACTATCTTGTATGCTGATATAGTCCCACCCAACCTGAAATTAGGAGAAGAAAATATTCTTAAAACCAGCAACAGTGTAAAAACAGATGAATGATATATGCCATTAGCATTAGAGTGCCACCAGAAATCTCCCAAGACCTACCTCAGTAGCCATGGGGAAAAACATTTTTGTTGCATTTTCCCATTTCTTACTTTAGAAGAGACAGACAAAAATTGACTACCCAAAGAGGAAACATTACATTGGATTTTTATTCTGAATTAAACTTCTGTTATTGATGGTTTTAATAATGTTGAAACTGTCACATTTATTGCTGGATTCTGTCACAACATATATCAAGAACCAAGAGCAAACCTGTTTTTATTTGCTTAATTAATAAACTTGATTTCCTGACATAGTGTTTCTGAAAACTGAACACAAAGTGAAGTTAACATATCCTGCTCTAAGCATATTTCCTAGTTTCCCAATAATTAGCATATTATACTTGTGTGGTGTAATTGTCACAACTAATAAATCAATATTGATTTTGCTTAATTTTTTTAAAAACAGTCTAAGAGATGAATGTGTCCAGCATTATCAAAGAGAAAGAGAAAACAAATTGAGAGTTACAGTTTTAGCCCTAATATTTAAATTTAAATAATTTCAAAACAGAAAGCTTTAGAGACATTATCATTATAAAAATAGATTTTACAGTTTTGTCTTTTAACAATTCTTTATACTTAAAGCAGTTAATTAACATTAACACATGCAACAATTGTTACATGAATGGGATAGAGTACAGAAACAGTTCTAATTTGTTATAAAAAAAAACAAAACAAAACAAAGATGCTATGGTGAAAATGGTTGATAAGGGAAGAAAAATACAAAGTTTCGATGCTATGATCAACCTAAATCCTATTTATAGAAACAATTCATTTTTCTCATGATTACTGTTAAAAAGCACCTTAGATACCTCAATCTGCTCCAATAAAGATGAAGGGAGGTAACTTTCCAGATAAGTATTTATCTAACTTCAAACAAAGGGAATGGTTTTGACCATTAAGAAGGTGAGGCAAGCCAGATATGACATGGCTGTTACAGTTTGGTCTACAAAGTAAGTACCAGGACACTCAGGGCTGTTACACAGAAAAACCCTGTATCAAAAAAAAAAAAAAAAATACCAAAAAACAAACACACACACAAAAAAAGAACAAAACAAACAAACAAACAAAAAAAAGAAAGGAGAATGGAAATAGAGTGTAAATGCTGGAGGAAAATATTCAGTAAATAGAAGCTATTCAGAAAACGCAAGGAAAAAACTAAAAAGTATTTTTTGGGGGGGGGGGGCGGGGGCGGTTAAGAATAAACTTATTTCAAACTATCCTTATTTTCCACCTACTTCCTGAATACAACCGAAAATAGTGCTTTTGACCTCTGAACTAACTTCTGAAAATGGTATTTCCATCTCCATGGCATAATTAAACACAGATACATTCTAAATACCCTTGGTTTAAGATGTTATCAGTATCAGTTTCTTTACCAGGCCTTAGGTCACAAAATGACTTACTCCAGATTTTATTACATAAACTGTCCATCTTACTGATGAAGAAAGAATAAATGCTGAAATAAGTATATAAAAAGTATTATACATTGACAGTCACACTGATAATAATACCTTCAATACTACAAGTAATACAGAAGTCTCCCTTATCCGGAGTACTCAGGACTACAAGCATTTCATATCTCCTATTTTTGAATTTTGTAATATTCCATATACATAACTTAGAGATGGGACCCAATTCTAAATAACCATTAATATTAAAAGTACTTTTATGTATTTATGATGATGTGTGTCACCATGGGCCAAGGGACATAAAGTGGTCAAAAGACAACTTGCCAGTGTCACTTTTCTCTTTCTACTATGCAGGTTCCAAGGGGAAACTTGGGTTGTCAGGCTTGGTGGCAGACACCTTTACCTGCTGTGTCATCTAACTGCCCTGTGTTTTATACACACACCTCTTGGGTAATTTTTTCACAGATCTTTGTTGTGCCTGCAAGAAGTCATGTAGAATTTTCACTAAAGATTCAGATTTTATAGCATATCAGGTCTCAGGATTTCAGATTAGAGATGCTCAACTTGTATTCATTTAATATGTGCAAATCATTGTATCAGACTTTAAATTCATTTTATCATTTAATTCTTAGAATTTACAGGAGCTATTATGAAAAGTGTGAAAATTTTCACAACCTTTTACTGGAGCATTAACTCCATATAAAATAATGGGCTTCATCATGACATACATTCACACACACACACACACAAATATTAGGTTTCATTGTGAAATTGTCATCCATTAAAATTATTATACTTAGCTGAGCTACTACCTACTGTGCCCCCATTCGCTGGGTTCACTTTCTATTTACAAAAGGCCCTTCTATTTTCATGCCTTATTGCTTTAGTCTGTATGGCAGAAAACATACAATACTTGTCTTTTTAAATTTGGCTTGATTTTTCAAACATGATTTCCAGTTTAACCCACTTTCTTTCAAATGACATAATTCTGTTGTTCTTTATGGATGAATAATATTCCATTATCTGTACATTTTCTATTCATTTATCTACTGAATGTCATCTACACAGGTTCAATGACTTAACTACTGTGAATAGCACAGCAACAACTGTGTTATCTCCATCGTATGTTGACTATGATACCTTTGGGTACATAACCAGTGTCTTAGGGTTTCTATTACTGTGAAGAGACATCATGGCCATGGCAACTCTTATAAAGAAAAACATTTAACTGAAGATGTTTATCATGGCAGAACATGGTGGTGTGCAGGCACACATGGTACTGGAGAAGGAGCTGAGAGTCCTACATCTTGATCTTCAGGTAACAGGAAGTAAACTGAACCAGGCATACCTTAAGCATAGGAGACCTCAAAGCCCATCCCCACAGTAACACACTTTTTCCAACAAGGCCACACTTACATCAACAAGGCTGCACCTCCTAACAATACCACTCACTAAAAGCTTATGGGGGCCAATTACATTTATACTACCATACCCAGTTAAACCAGTTAAATCACATGGCTTCACTAGTACACAATCCATCCATGCTATTGAAGTGCTCGGTTTCCTGCACCTTTTCTAACTGTGGTTTCTTTCTTGAGAGTTTCATAAATGTAATTTAAACATATTCATCTCCACCTCTCCCCAACTTTTCTGATAGGCCTTTCCACACCACACTCCTGTCCCAAAAATTCTGAGATTTTTTCTCTCTACCGTCCCTCCTAACAAGATCTTAATGATTGCGACTCTAACCAGGTCAATATGAAACACCAAGATACTTTTGTTTGGTTTTTGGTTTTTTTGAGAAAAGGTCTCACATTGGCCTTGAATTTTTGTCAGTCTTCCTGTGTCAGATGAGATTACAAACTCGAGCCACCAAAGTCTGATTCTCCTTCTAGTTTTGGTTTCCATTTCTTTGATGGCAAGATACTGAACATTTTTTAATGTATTTATTCACATTTGTAGTCTTTTTTTGAGACTACAATCTACTGTTCATTTGCCCACGTATTGGCGGGAGGATTTGTTCTTTTGCTGTTTGATTTTTGAATTCATTATATACTTTGAAGAATAATCCCCAGTTAGATGACAAGTCGACAATATTTTCTCCCATTCTGTATGATGTTTCTTACTCTGGCTATTCTCTCCTATATTGTGTAGAAGCTTGGTGACTTGATTCGATACCATATGTCAATTCTGGAATAAAAATTTGTCAAAGGGCTCATAACTATATTAACATCTGGAATTAAAAATTTAGTTCCAAAAACTATTGAAGGGATCATAAAATTCATATGGAAACCTAAAAGGTACGGAACAGTCAAACAATCCTGAAAAAATATTTGGGAGTTGTACTTCGTTTATTCTAAAACTAGAGTAATCAAGACAATGTTATTTCCCACCACCCTGTCTCAAATATAGTTCCAATTTCCATGAATTTACCTATTTCACTGAGCAGAAGGTGTTCAAGGTTCATATAGTATAGCAGTATGTAGCAGAACTTTATTTTGCTTTTATGGCTGAATTTTATTGCATTTATGTCTAAATCACATTTGTTTATTCTTCTGAAAATAATGGCTGAATGATATTGTAAAAACAGGAGAATTCAAGTTTCTATTTACGTCATTCCTTCCAAATGTTTTGGGAAGACTGCTTGGCTAGAATTGCTGATCAGTCTATGACGAGAGGCAGGTCAATCCAAGGGTTTTCCTGAGACCCTGATGTATGGAAAAGGAATGTAGTTTCATGTCTAAAACCAGGAACATGCTTGGCAAAGCCAGTAATAGCTTAGTCAGGGTCAGGGAGGGAACCCCTACAACACATACAAAGACCTAATATATGGAAAAAAGAATATATGCTTGGCAAGGCCAGAAATGGCTTGTGGTCAGGGCCTTGGGAGAACTGGGACTTCAGATCCTGAGAGGTCAACTCTCTCCCCTAAAGGGCCATGGCTATCAGTTCCATGACCACTCAGTCTGTGATGCCCTTATATAATATAAATAATTTCTCTTTGTGTAACTTTGCTCGATTAGCTTCCTGCTGGATTTCATCCCACTGTATGACAGCTTTCTGCTGATTCTGTCTCATTTCCCCCTGAAAACTATGTATTACAGACGCTGTACTTCATAAACTCGCTTGGTATAAGCCATCAGCTTGTTCAAGAACTCTTGATTCCAAACTATGCAGTCTTGTTTATTATTTTCTCATCTCTGGTCTACCCTTTTAGTAACCTAATACTGAAGAGCTGGATTTAATTAAAACAATTTTACAATAAGATAAGACACAACTTTTTTCATACAGAATCAAAGAGGTTATTATATGGCCTAAAAATTATTTTTTATATAAATCATTCAAGATTATAATCTGGTTCATATTTAAACCTAAAAGAATCAAAGGTTTGATTCTGGTTATAACTCAAGGTGGATATGAAGGGTCTAAGAATATAGAAATATAAAATTGTAAACTTAAAAAAAAAAAGCTGACAGTCATCAGCTCTAAAGGTTAACTTTGAACAATGTCGCTCTACTTTACAGCTGGCTCCTCTGTCAACAGCCAGGGGTTAACTTTTAACCCCCTTGCCCCTTATAGCCAATAACTGCCTGGACCAAAGTTAACTTTTATTAGTTGTTTCTATGTGACTCCTAGCATGTATCCCATGCCTGATGCCTTTACTATAAAAAGGGGGCCAGAACCTGCCTCCATTGCCATAGCCTCAGAAATCCCAAACACTGGCTGTAGTCTCAGATAGCTGATAAGGTTTTGTACCCCTTGGTGATTTTTTATTTTTATTATTTTTCTTTGTATTTTTCTGGATAAAGTTTGCTTCTTGTAGTGATATATTGTGTGCCATAACAAACTTACCTGGAGAATGGAGGCCAGAGCCAGCCACTAAATTAGACATAGAGGTCAGGCAGTGATGGCACACACCTTTAATCCTATCACTTGGGAGGCAGAGATCCGTCTGGATCTCTGTGAGTTCAAGGCCACACCAGGCTACATGAGAGAAACAGATCCAGGAAGTGGTGGAACACATCTTTAATCCTAGCACTTGAGATCTCATGCTTTTGCTTAGGAAGTACACACAACTTTAATCCCAGGAAGTGATGTCTGGTACAGAAAGGTATATAAGGTGTGAGGAAACAGGAACTCACTCTCTTTAGGTCGAGGATTTTGTAGAGGTAAGAACATCGCTGGCTTGTTCTGTTTCTCTGCTTTCACCCCAATATCTGGCTCTGGGTTTTATTTTATTTATTTATTTTTTATTAATAAGACCTTTTAAGATTGGTGTTACATTTGGTGCCCAACGTTTGTGGCAGGAATTCATGAAAAAGTCGCTTGCCTGTGGTCTTGCAGTCCCCAGCTCAGGCCCAACCTGTATGCAGACGACTGTGGTGGTGCATGCTGAAGGAGGAGGAGGAAGGAGAATCCCGAGGTCAAGGTTAACCTGGGAGGCTTGCTGAGGAGGAGCTGTGGTCAGGGCTGGGCTGGCCACAAATGGTGTTGGTGGGACTATGGAGGTGATGGCGGCTGCTCCAAGTTGCTGACTGCTTCTAATCATATTGGTGGCAGCAGAGATGCTGCTACCAGGGACAAACGGTTAACCATTGCTTGTTTAGAGAACAATTGCCAAGACCATCATGTTACAAGAAAGCATTGGCAAAGGTCAGTTTGGAGAAGTTTGGCAAGGCACGTGGTGAGGAGAAGAAGTTGCTGTGAAGATATTCTCTTCTAGGGAAGAACATTCATGGTTCTAAGAGGCAGAGACTTATCAGACTGTGCTGTTACACCACGAAAACATCCTAGGATTTATAGCAGCAGACAAAAAAAGACAATGGCACATAGACTTAGCTGTGGCTGGTATCATATTACCATTAGCATGGATCCCTTTTAGATTATTTGAATAGATACATTGTTACAGTGAAAGGGATTATCAAACTTGCTCTGTCCATGGGGTGCAGTAGTGACCATCTTCACATGGAGATTGTTGGTACCCAAGGAAAGCCAGTTATTGCTCACAGAGATTTGAAATCAAAGAATAACTTGGTGAAAAAGTCTGGAACCTATTGTATTGCAAACTTGGGACTGTCTGTGAGACACGATTCTGCCACAGATACAATTGATACTGCTCCAAACCACAGAGAAGGCACTAAAAATTTTCTTCAGGGAATGATGACCACACCTAACAGTGACTTTGAAGTCTCCAAAAAGATGATTGGGTCCCACAATGATGAATCCATCAGGACAATGGTAATACCACTAAGCTGACAAGTATCCACCCAAAGATCAGCTTTGGACTTCAAACTGCTCAGAACAATTTCGAGATGACTAGCTAAGATGATCCAGCCTCACAGACTACTCGAGCAAGTACTTGAGACAAGCCCTACACTTTCCCATTATGCAGAGATTGGACAACAAATGATACAGCTACCTCTCCCAGGACTTGACAAATAACCCTAAAATTTTTCTTTTCAGGATTCCCTAAAGATGCTGTCGCCCCCAGACAGCAGGAAGTAAAATTAAGAACAGGACACCCACATTCCCAAGAGATGGGGTGGGTAGTTTTTGGTCATTCAATGGGTTATGGATAATTGTCATTGTTTAGGATGGTTGGTTACAAGTTGTTAATCGTTAATGGTCAGGAAAAAGCTAAACAAAGGAGATTAGATTCAGGGTTCTTGTTTTAAAAAAAAAGATAAAAGAAAA